>PVJI01009461.1:0-65357 GCA_004026765.1 Micronycteris hirsuta | reverse complement strand
TTCGATTCCCGGTCAGGGCACATGCCTGGGTTGCGGGCCAGGTCCCCTGTGAGGGCCATGTGAGAGGCAACCATACATTTCTGTTTCTCTCCCTCTCTGTCTCCCTCTCTTCTCCTCTCTCTAAAAATAAATAAATAAAATCTTAAAAAAAAAAAAAAAAACAGTTTGCGCAACATCGATGTAACAAGGCAGCCAAGGAAGATGGACTGGAATGCACATGAGTGAACAATGATGACTTCACTGTGCTAGTCATGGATGTGGTAGACACTGTGAGTGAGCAAGTGTACTGTGTGGCTGTCTCATTCAAAATGAGAGCAAATAGAGCAACAAATCTACATCAGATTTTGTGTTAAGTTTGAACATTTCTCCGTGGAAAATATTCAGATGATTCATAAGGTCATGGCTATGGGCAATTGGTAATTGGCAACTTTGTTACATCAATGTGCTAGCTCATGCTTCATGTCCCCTGCAGAGTTTTTTGGTGAAACATAAAATTACCCAGGTGACTCAGTCCCCCTATTTCCCAGATTTGCCACCTTGTGACTTCTGGCTTTTCCCAAAACTAAAATCACCTTTGAAAGGGAAGAGATTTCAGATCATTGATGAGACTCAGGAAAATGCAATGGGGCAGCTGATGTGGACTGGGAGAACTGTGTGAATTCCTAAGGTGCCTACTTTGAAGGGGACCGAGGTGTCATTGCCCTATATGTAATGTTTCTTGTATCTTCTTCAATAAATATCTCTTATTTTTCATATCACATGGCTAGATACCTTCTGGATATGTTAGGTATAAAATTAATACACTGATAGGAAAAAATTAGACATTCCTTCACCCATTGTCTGACTTTAATAACGAGATTCTACCTCTCAGATCTAATTATTTGGAAAACAGAAAAAAGTAACTTACTTTACCTTATATTTGACATAATTTTAACTATTCTTATTGTTTTTCACAAATTATTAGATAAACTGCTTTTCTTGGTTATGATCTAGTTTTAGTTTTTTGATTATCTTATTCTATCAATTTTTTGCTTTACCTGTACATCACACTGTCCAATGCAAACTTGTTCATTTTTTATTATTTCCATCCACTATGCACTAAGTCTTGAACATCTCTGATTCACCAATGTAGTTCAAAAGCTCACTTCAGAAACAAGCACAGTGCCCAATAGAATATCAGCTAAACATAATCAGCCAATGCAGAAATGTGCTCACCACTGAGACAATCATTACAACAAGGGTTTGGTGTCAATGCCACTTGCAACTGGGGGAGAAGTCAAACTTCTTGGCTTCTTCAAAATGGAGAACGGGTCATTGCAAATAATGTTTACCCCACTCATCAGGTATAAATGAGTGTATTTATTTCTCAAGCTAAGAGGGGGGATGAAGTGAGTCTAATTTTGTTTTTCCTTTGTAGAATAAGGATGCAGACACTTGTGCAGGTTATTTTATTTATATCTTTTTAAAGACATAAAATGTGTGTGTATACACACATGTAGATGTAGATATGATCTTCTAATAGCTGTTCACTCATCCTTTTTCATTTCACTGGTATGATCTTTTAAACAAGATTTGTGGTAATCATGCACTTTCCAAAATAGTATCAACCCATAGGTATAATGTATTACAGTTTACTGTAATGCCACAATCACATACCTACAGTCATTGCAATAAATTAGTAAATATTCTTAAATAAGTTTATATTTTCATGTAGATGTTTATATTTTCACATGCACTTAGATATGAATCACACAACCAGGCACTCAGATACATGCCAATTTATTGAACTTTGACATTAAAAATTATTGTTTAAGCCCTGGCCGATGTGGCTCAGTTGGCTGGAGTGTCATCCTGTAGACCAAAAGTGTACAGTTTCCTTTCTGGGTCAGGGAAGATACCTGGGTTGGGGGTTCAGTCCCCAGTCAGGGCACGTGTGGGAGGCAACAAATAGATATTTCTCTCTCATACCAATGTTTCTCTCCATCTCCCTCCCTCTCCCTTTCTCTAAAATCAATAAACATATCTTTGGGGAAGGATTAAAAAAATATTCTTTGATTTTTAAGAGTTTTCTCCTTTAAATATTTTATTAATCTGATAAATTTAAAATAGTTTTAAATATAAACAGAGAATAATAATTTAAAATAGAAGTTTGGGAGATTTTATAAACAAAAATTTCAACAATTTTTCTACCAAATTGTCTAGTTAAACCCTGATTTATGAGAAAGATGCTTCCTAGGATGACTAAAGGGAAAGGAGAACTCAACTACTATGATCTATAAAACTCAGCGTGGAATCTATTAGGGCTTGGAAAGTTTTTAGCAGTTGGGAAAACGGAGCAGATGTTTCCGTGAACAGGAGACAGCAAAGAGAATACTAAAAATATGCCGTGGCACAGCTGCATCTGTGTCAGGTTTTCCGAGCTGATATTTTTGAGAAAATTAAGTCCATTGCTATTTTCCACTTGCTTTAATTATGTCCTCTGTGATTGTGGCACCGAATTCAAATTTGTAAATTATAAAAATGGGACTTGAGTGTAGATCTGAAATAGAAGTGTTAATTCTGGTTTTATACCTTAATTGACTGGACAAACATACAACACGGGCAGAATGAGTGTGACAATGTCAATTTTCTTTTTACTAAAGACACTGTAATCAATCAAGCTACATATTTCTGTAAAGTAATGAAATATATATATATATCTTTCCTAATAGAGGATCTTTACACTTGAACTATTTAAATTACTGCACTTAATTTTCTGGGAATAATTTATGACTTAAAAATTCCCCTTAAAATGAGAACTTTCTTAGTTGTCACGTAAATGTGCCTTCTTAATCACTTCTCTCAAAATATCTTATGAAATCTTTTGTGGAATTCACAACAAAGGATTGAAAGTTGGATGTCTTTATATCATTACTATAAAAATTGTCACCACAGCTTTATGTTCATAGACTATGTTGTATATGAAACAAATTCCTGAGTTATTTGAATAAACATATGCAAATATATATTTTTCTCATTTTAGTTCAAACAATTAGTAGAAACTAGTTTTAAATATGTCATGATTAAAACTATTTAGAATTAGATGATCGTTTCAGTGTAATTTTTTAAATTTGTGTACATGGTTTTGAAAGTAAAAAAAATATTTTCAAATTATTAGAAACTATCCAAAAGGAGCTCATAATTTATTGATAGGAAGAATCCAAATGATTTCATTAAAAATGTACTACATAAGTAAATATTTATCAAGGTACAGCATTTATGATTTGATTCAACTACTTAAATAAACAAAAATGTAAAGGAATAACTGAGATGTCTTAAAAAAGAAGCACTAGAGATGTAGACATAAATTGTTGATGAAATATGATCAGGTCTACTATTTTCTTTTGAAAACGGGGGGCCAAATGTATCCCAGATGGAATTTTGTTTGATTTTTTTAAAAGATTTATTTATTTATTTTTAGAGAGAGGAGAAGGGAGGGAGAAAGAGAGGGAGAGAAACAGCAATGTATGGTTGCCTCTCACATGGTCCTCACTGGGGACCCGGCCCTCAACCCGGGCATGTGCCCTGACTGGGAGTCGAACCGGGACCCTCTGGTTCCCAGCCCATGCTCAGTCCACTGAGCTATACCAGCCAGGGCAAGAATTTTGTTTGAATTTTTAAACGTAGCATTTTGTATGTAGGACAGTAATTTCTAATCAGACATGTCAATACTTCAAAAATATATAAAAGATATGAATACTTTATTTAAATAAAATATTTGATAAATAATCATATATCAGGATAGGTATAGTTTTTTTCATCATGTGAAAAACCCTTTGGTTATCAGAGTTCTTTGAATGCTGAAATTACAGATGAGAGATTTTAAAAATATATTACAAGAAACACTAATTTTTCTATGCATGGGTTTTTTCTGCTTTGGTGATCTGAACTATGTAAATGTTCCTGGGTCCCAGCCTTTTGAGTTTAGCCATGGGCAATTAATAATGTATATAATTAAGGTGATATTTAGACTATCCCAAGCTCTTACCTATTATTAAAATACTAGAAACTTTACTAAGCAGTTTTCTAAGGAGATAAAGAATATTATGAGGTAAAAGAAAATATTCCTTGCTATGAAAGGGATACCCAAGTCCAGGCAGAACTTGATCAGATGCATTTATACTTAATTATGTTTCTATCATCTCATAACTATTGCATTTCTTACCTGGAGCTCTTTTCCTATATTTTCAATTATTGTATTGAAGCCGTTGGCATGATCTCTCCAAGAGATCATTACTTGTTTTTTTTTTTTTTTGTTTTGTTTTTTTGTGAATGTATCTATATAGTCTGCTCCAAGTGTTTTTCAATCTTTAGATTTAATAAAATGCTCTCCTTTGTTTTTTCATCATATAGACAGTTTTTTATCATTCCAGATATGAACAAGCTTGGTTAGAAAATTACATTTTTTTCTTTCCTGGCTGGCTGGTTCCCAGAGGAGTGAAACATCCTAAGAACTCTCAGTTGGTGAATGAAACACAATAAAGGGATGGGGGCAGAAAATGTCTTTGAGGTTAATCTCAGTAGTCTCGACTTTGGGCTGCAAAGGTCAAGGCAGAGTGCATGGTACTCACTGACCCCAGAATGCAATACACCCGAAGCTTGTACAGTGTTTTGATTATGGAACCCGGGGGGAGTAGGAGGGTAAGAGGAGTACCAAGAGGTCACCTTAAATCCAGTGAGCCTACGAGGTTGGCAAGCACAGTTCTAAGAAGAGGTCATAGAACTGCAGAAGACTGAGGTCTCTGCCAAGCTCTTTGGAAAGATTTTGAGCCTAAGAAGTTTTAGTCCTTTTTCCCCATGGCTGATTCAGAGAGCTATATGACCACTGAAGCTCGAAGGTTACCCTTGTACTTGCTTTCAGGTCAGAATGTCCACCAAAAATGTGGCCAAATCTGGATCTTTCGGAATATCCTTGGATCCCACATGTGCTTGGATTTCAGAGTCAAAGGAAGTTTACCCTGAAGCATATTATTTCTGTATTTCAGCCTTCTTATGAAGCAGTGATAATAACAGCTTTCACTCCTTTTCCTCAAGGCTTGCTAAAACCTGTGAATATTCTCTTTTTATAGATGAGAAAGTATAAGCCTAGAGAAGTTAAATAACTTGCCCTGGAGCACACATCATTTAAAATGGTGGAGCAGGAACTTAAAGCCAAACTCTGTGAGGATAAATATTAGGCTCTCTCTTCCCATAATCCCATGTATATTTCAAAAGGTAGATTTTGGTGACTGAAGTCTTTTATTACTTCAAAATAGCTTTATTTCCATGACTCTGGGTTTTTTTGTTGTTGTCATCGCCATTTTTTAATCAGTTAAATGTCTTACATGTGATTTTGCTTCACCTCTGCTGGACAGTCAATAAATTAAACAATAAAAAGAAAGTTAAATGGCTTAACTGCAATTACGGACTTAAACCAAAATGATTGAGGAAGGATCTTTGTGCCGGTCCCAGGAACTTTGCTGGAAGCTGCACTTCCTCACATTCACGAGTATTCATAAACTGTTCCTAAAGCTCAACCTTACAGGAATACTTTTCAACCTGATAAATTTTATAATTGCTACTAACTGCTATGAAATGAATGGACTGTCAGTCTTGAGATCTCAATTTCACTTAGAAAAGATGGGTTTACTCTGAACTTCAAAAAGGAGAAAGCAAATCACGAGATGTAATTTAACCCTATCAATACGGGGAAAAGGAGTTGTATGAATCTCAAAAGAAGAAAATGCATGTTTGAAAATTGCTCGAATGACTTAAAATTTTTACTGTTAAGAACACTCAAGCATATCCTCAATTACAAAACAGTAGATGTAACTGAATGGCTTTTAAATGTCTTTCAATGATTCCTTTTTAAATGGGGCATTAGAAAACTTTATTATAATTTCATAAAATTTTATATTGTTTCGTCTACATGTCAAACTTGAGATGACTATAAAAAGAATATGTAAAATGGAATATTTCTTGCTTTTGAAATTTAGAGTCTCAAAAATTAGGTTTCTGTAGATATAACTTTAATCTTTATTTTTAAAGTTTAAAAATATTTCTTAAAATCTGAAGACTTGAAATCCAATGATACTTATTTTTTTTAATTATATGTTATTGATTATGCTATCACAGCTGTCTCAATTTTTCCCCTTTTGCCCTACTCCCTCAGGCAACCCCCACACCATTGTTCATGTCCATGGCTCTGCATGTAGGTTCTTTGGCTACTCCATTTCTTATGCTACATTTTACAGCCCCGTGACTATTCTTTAACTGCCATTTGCACTTCTTAATCCCCTAACCTCTTCACTCATTCCCTCACAGCCCCCTCCCATCTGGCAATTATCAAAACACTCTCCATATCCATGATTCTGTCTCTGTTCTTCTTGTTCGCTTAGTTTGTTTTTTTTTAATCAATTGTTGATAGCTATGTATTTATTGATATTTTATTGGCCATAGTTTTGACCATCTTTTTCTTAAATAAGTCCTCTAACATTTCATATAATAATGGTTTGATGATGATGAACTTCTTTAGTTTTCTCTTGTCTGGGAAGCTCTCTATCTGCCCTTCGACTTAAATGACAGTTGTGCTGGGTAGAGCGATCTTGTCTGTAGGTACCTGTTTTTCATGACTGAATATTTCTTACCAATCCCTTCTGGCCTAAAGTTTCTTTTAAGAAATCAGCTAACAGTCTTATGGGAACTCCCTTGTAGGTAACTAACTGCTATCCTCTTGCTGTATTTAAGATTCTCTCCTTAACCTTTGGCATTTTAATTATGATGTGTCTTGGACTGGGCCTCTTTGCATCCATCTTGTTTGGGACTGTCTATGCTTCCTGGACTTACATGTCTATTTCCTTCATCAAATTCGAGTTGTTTTCTCTCATTGTTTTTCAAATAGATTTTCAATTTCTAGATCTTTCTCTTCTCTTTCTCCCCTATGATGTGAATGTTGTAATGCTTGAAGTTATCCTAGAAACTACTTACACTATCTTTGCTTTCTGGATTATTTTTTCTTCTAGTTGTTCTGATTGGTTGTTTTTGCTTCCTTATGTTCCATATCATTGATTTGACTCTTGGATTCATTCACTCTACTACTATTTCCCCGTAAATTGTTCTTCATTTCAATTAGTGTATCCTTCATTTCTGACTAGGTCTTTTTTATGCTGTTGTCCTTACTAAGTTTCCTGAGCATCCTTATAACCAGTGTTTTGAACTCTGCATCTGATAGATTGCTTATTTCCATTTTGTTTAGTTCTTTTTTTCTAGAGTATTGATCTGTTCTTTTATTTGGGCCGTGTTTCTTTATCTTCTCATTTTGGCAGCCTCCCTGTGTTTGTTTCTGGGTGTTGGTAGAGGTGGTATGATTCTGTCTTGGAAGTGTGGCCTAATGCAGTAGATGCCCTGTAGGTCCAGTGGTGTAGCCTCCCTGTCACCCAAGCTGGGTACCTGAAGTGTGCCTTCAATGTGGACTGAGTACAATCTCCTCTTGTAGTTGAGCCTTGATTGCTGTTGGCAGGTTAATGATATGGATTTACCCAGGCCAGTCAGTTGCAAGTACTGTCTATGACCACTGACCATCAACCTCTGCCCTCCATGGAGGATCCGTTGTACAGGGATAAGGTGGCACTGCTTTGATGTGTTCTGCAGCTGTCCACCAGGTGCACAGACTTGGGGGTTTCCTAACTGGTACAGGTCAAAGTCAGATCCCAACTGTGTTCTGCCCGGGGCCACCCTGCCTGAACTCTGAAGTGATCTGAGATGGCTGCTATTTGTGCTGGGCTTGGAAATTCTCAGGCAAAGCTAAGCTGGGGATTTAGGCTGGTTGCTGCTAGTGCTGGGCCTGGGGCCACTTAGCAAGAGGTATGTGGGTTGGGGACCCACTGAGGCTGACTGTTGCTTGTTTGAAAAGATTTATTAAGTTGTGAAGCATGATCACCCATTCATATGTAAAACTTACGGTTAACAGTTTGGGTGGGTCTGCACGTGGGTAGCATGGAGTCTAAGAGTATCCCTAGGGCAGGACAAACCATGTTAGCAAGGTTGTTGCAGTCTCAGGTATGGTACCAGTCTGCTGGATCTGTGGCTCTGTGGCTTTGTGGGGGAAGGGCTTAGAAAATGGACAATGACCACTGCCTGTTTTTCTGTTTAAGAAAAAAACTGTTCTCCAGCTCCCACCTTGCTGCCAGACACTTTAGTTCCTCTCTGTGTGCCACTGGTGACTTTCAAGCTGCTACCCTAGTGATGGATCTCAGAGAGAGTGAATCTGAGTAAGTCTGTGCATGGGTTCTTTAAGGGGAACAGTGTGGGACTCTAGAACTTTCTTCCACTGACCCAAACCCCACTGGTTTTTTCAGGCAGAAGTTACTGGGGCTAATCTTCCTGGCACCAGAACCCTGGGCTGGGAGGCTTAGTGTTGGGCTGGGACTCCTTGCTCCCAAGATATCCCTCCCAAATTTTTATCCATCACACATTCATGTGGGGCCAGTCCCTTCTGTGTCTCTGCCCCTCCTACCAGTCTGGATGGATGTGATTTCTTTAATTTTGTAGTTGTCAGACTTTCATTCAACTCCATTACTGACAGTTCTGAGTGATGGTTGTTCTTTAATTTAGCTGTAATTTTTATGTGTTTGTGAAAGTAGGCAAGCCATGTTTACCTATGCTGCCATCTTCAGTGATACTTCTTTTAAAGAAGAAGAGTGTAAATTTATCAGGCAGTCAAAGATTTTATAGGTAATAGAAAATGTTCTGAGAAAACATTGCAACAGTAGATTTCTAAGATCATATTAAATCTCATAAGATATGGAATACAATTTAAAAGAATAAATTTTAAACAACAAAGAATTGTTGTTTTAAAATTTAAAGATATTTTCATAATGTTAAGGGACATTATGAAATACGGTGAGCATTTATTTGTAATTATTGTTTAATTTAGATTCACAGCTGCATGTCGATTTTTTTGGACTGTGTTCAGAGAATTTCTCAGAATTCCTTTTCTTGAAAATGCAATCGCCTTAAAGACTCAAAAAAAAGCCTAAATCACCTAAAATCTGGTAAATTTTATGTTTGATATGGAATCTACTTTTTTCTAAGAAGTCACATTTGGTGAAATACCATTTCAGGAAAAGACAAACAAACTGAAGTGTTCTCTTGGACAGGCATCTGATATCTGCAGGCTTCCCATCACCTCCATAGCTCTGAGTCTGAGGTGAGAGGTTGGCTCTCCTTCCTTTCACCTCTAGCCTCTACGGCTTCATGGATCACCTTCCATTCCCAACGGTCAACTTGTTTTGAGTCACACTTCCCAAGAAGTGTAACATGGTCTGCTTTATGTGATTTACATACCATCACCAAAATAATAAGCTAGTAAGCAAAAACTAAAACAAAATCAACTAATATAATTTTCATCGTATGTCTGGAAAAATCCATATGGGTATTTCCACAAGAAACCAAAAGTATGCATTTTAAACATTAAAAGCTTAGTTTTTCAAATCCATTCACAAGTTCTTGGATCTCACCATATTTGTTATTTTTATCCGTGGTGTTCCTTATTTCCTTCACTTCTTTGCTTTTTTTCTGTCACTAAGGTTGTTTCTTTGAATTTAAAGCTACTAATTATTTTTCTTTATGATCCAACCTATCTTCTGAGAGTTTCATGTCTAACTTAGAGGATTTCTTCAAAATATTCTTGACTAAAATACTTTCTCAAATGAAACTATAGTGCTATCTAATTAAATAATACTTTTTATGATCATTGCAATAATATTTTATAATTATAAAAATATAATAATATTGAAATTGAATATTTTTCAACTAGCTCATATTTTCCTCTAGTAAAATTTTACGAAGACTTCAAGAGCTGTATGTGTCATTCAAATATGATGTAGTTATGTTAAAATGCATTCATTCTGTAGCTGAAACATTACACAGTAGACAGATATTCCTCTCAACCAGTTTTCTGGGATAGTTGATATTGTATATAAAGTAGTGTTATGCAATGAAAGTGATAGGTTTTCCATGCGGTCCGGGGACATTGTAAGTCAACAAAAGTTTTTTTTTTGTTTGTTTGTTTGTTTGTTTTTCCCAGAGGAGTCACATACATGTTATATTTGTTATACATGTTATGTTTGTTATATGTTTTGCTATGTGTTCACATTATGCTATACTATACTATCCCTTTCTCCTAGATGTTTGCTTTCCAATTCTATGAAACCCTCTCTAGATGGACGGTTTAATTTAACATGTCCTGAATGTGGAATAAATTCTGAGGTAAATGAAAGATAGAGACCAGTTCACTCTAGGACATCTGTTTCTGCTTTTCTCACCTCTGTCCCTTTATCTTCCAGTTGGTGATGAATTGTATTCATGTGCATAGATAAGGGAACGTTACTCATTCTTCCCCCTAATATGTTAGCTCTTCACATTAAATCTAAATCTTGTGCTGCCTTCTCTAGAGCTTGATTAACTGTGCCAGGCAAAATGTCTATGCATCACAGAGTGTTTCTGTTATACATAGTGTAACTGGGGGATAAATAGGTGTTATTATCAGAATATTTTCAGCATATGGGACATTGATGGGAAATCAGGCTGAATCCTTAGACAGCGTATGCAGGCCTGGTTCCCTACACAGATGTTAGGAAGTTAAATTATTACCCTGGATCCTTTAGGCCCTTAGGCTAGAGTATCTGCTTCTTTGAAGTAGGTGTCATTAACTTTCAAATTCTGTCCTCAGCACCTGCAGATAAGCATTAATCTCTGTGTCATCAGGGCACAATTTTTAGAATACTGAATTCTATTGGATCTAAGATGCCATCTATAATATATGCTCCATTATTATATGTACCACTAAAAGAAAAGGGGGGATGTCTGCCAATTTAACACTGACCCAGTATGTTTATATCACTTAAGCTTTCCTTTTATTCTTATTGAAATACCTTTTATCTTATATATCACTTTTATGGAAGCATAAAAAAGAAAACATGTTAAACAGTTAATGAAATGATTCTAAAATTAAAACTTCTTTATATTCAGAGTCCAACTTTCTGACTTGGGATCATCAGTGTGTTTGTTCTCTCCATACATGATCATCCTCTGTGATGACACAGTTATCGGTGATTCATAGTTCCCTAAAAGAATGCTATACTATTTTCTTCAGAATTATTTTCCAAGCAGCTGACACTGTTTTCTAAATTTTAATACACAGGAACAAACAATAACAACTACAGCATACTTGCCTCTGGGTGAAAATAATTATAAGTCATCCAAATTTGAATATGTTAAAATATGAAAAAATTGCACTCATGAATTCCTGTAGTTGCCTTTTATCTGGAAATTTCAGATTTTCAATTCCCATAACTAAAGGATGGGCATTTCTGACTCTAAACATCCAGGGTTCATTGTCATACACACTCCTGAAAGAGCATTAACACAGTTCTAGAGGTAAATGAAAAAATTCCTTGTGTCACTGAATCCTTAACTTTCATTTCCCAAGTTTGTCATCCCAAAATGAGACATGATTTCTTCTTTCTTTGATTTTTAATTTTCTTTTATTTTTTCATTGAATTATTGGAGGTGACATTTGTTAACAGAATTATACAGGTTTCAGGTGCACAATCCTTGATATTTTTAAAGGAGACTCAGAAATCGTGTGTGTGTATAGCCAACTTTACAGAATCTTTGAGACATGGAAAGAGAATAAAGTGTAACAGATAAATTAAATATTCTTCATTTTTGTCTTCAGCAACATTTTCCAGAGATAGACTCTAATCTTTTTCTAAGCTGCTTGACCCTTATTTTGCTCTCCGCAAATCTTTTCTTCATCCTCTGTTCTCTTTCAAGTCATAATTCCTTTTTTCTTACTTAGAGAAGTTTAATGATCTCCTTTCTGTTTCCACAACTCATATATTTATCCATCAAAGGGCTCAAGGAGGTACAAAGTGTTTAATAGAAGTCTAGTTGGCCAAATATGCCATGACCTGATAGTTCTCCAAGGCTTCATGGAAGGGTTAGGCTTGAACTAGAATTTTAAATACATAGGAAAAAGGAGAAGATTCAGGGAAAAATTCTAAGCAGGAAGTCAGAAGAAGTAACAGAATCCCGAGGGAGAACTCTGCCTCATTTATTTGGAGAATTTTTTTTCCTATAATTAGCTTTAATTAGTCAGATATTTTAACCAGAATCCTGCTTTGTTCTGACCCTCTTGCTTCTACCAACCATCCTCAGTGGTAAAGCAGATGCTCATTAAAATCAATTCATGGGCCAGGTTGCACTAGAGTGAGACATTTTTACTGATTTCCTAAGCCCCCTTTCTCAGGTTGGTATTAACAACTTCTGGGGTGGAGAATGAATATACAATAATGTTATTTATTTTAAAGTTTTTAGATGACTTAGTGATCATCCAGAGTAGTAAGTTACTATGCCAATATTATTTAGTTCGATAATGTAATATTTAAAGCAGCCATTCTAAGAACAAAAACATGTTTTTCAAGGAAGAACAAGTAATAGAGCCAGAGTAAATTTCTGAAAGAGCCAAAGAGAGGATTCACGGTGCAGACACTTGATGATACTTAATTTAAGGTAAAGAACACTTGCAGAGGGGAAAGAAAAGGAACTAGGAGAGTAGCAAAACAAAATTTGTCATATTTGCTATTTTGTTTAGGTACTTTGTGGAAAATATAAATATTTGCATGCATCTGAACATCATCTCATTATCCTTGTTTATTATCACAGGTAAAGGTGAAATGGGTGGAGGGGGCATTTTTAGAGCTTCTCTACGGCTTCTGGTCAGTGAAGACCACAATATTTTTCTTTTATTTTTTATTGAATTTATTGGGTGACATTGATTAATAAAATTTTATAGATTTCAGTTGTATATTATATTGTGTGTTCATCACTCCAAAATAAGTCTCCTTCATAACCATTTGTCCTCCCTACACCTTCTTCTACCTCCTTCCACTCCCCTTCCCTTCTGGTAACCATACCACATTGTTGTCTGTGTCTGTGAGGGCTTGTTGTTGTTGTTTATAGTTTTCTCCTTAATCCTTCTCCCTTTTTACCCAGCCCTGCAACCCCCCTCCTTCCCCTCTGACAGCTGTCAGTCTTTTTTCTGTTTCTGAGTCTGTTCCTATTTTTTTATTAGTTTATTTCATGCACTAGAATCCACATATAAGTGAGATCATGTGGTATTTGTCTTTCTCTGACTAGCTTATTTCACTTAACACAATGCTCTCCAGGTCTATCCATGCTGTTGAAAAAGATAAGGTTTCTTTTTTTTTCCACGGCAAGTAGTATTCCATTGTGTAAATATACCACAGATTTTTTTATCCACTCATTCACTAATAGACACTTTGAAGCACATGATTCTTTTAAAGGATAAGAAGCATCTCCTAAGGAATTAAATCATGAATATTTCTGCAAAATATTTCTAGCTCACCTTGGTTCTCTGTTCAACGTCTGTTGGGGGGACCACAACTTAATACGTCTTAATCTCAGGGTTTCTTTTTAAAAAGTGTCTTGTTTCATTGGTATCCAATAGTGCTTCACACATGGTTAGTTTATAATAAATATGTTTTTAATGCATGAATAATTAAATAAATGATTGAATGTGAAGCAGGCTCATCCTGAAGAAGAAAGAAGAGTTTTACTCCCACATTAAGCTCTCCAGAATTCTTAGAATGGTCAAAACCAGATTTCTTATGTGTACCATTTGACTCACAAATTAAATAAAATTCTAGCTTTTCCCATAAGTATTTTGCACATATGAAGGTCTTTTTCAATTACATGAATGACAACCACAGTTGTATTAGTTATAGCTAATAATACTAGATTTGTAAGAGCCAAAAACCTCCTTCTGCTTTTGGCCATGGAACCTTTCATAGAGAATTCTTTGTACAAGGAGAACGCTTGGAGAAGTTCCCCTGCTTTCCTCTGCACATCCATCTTGTGGGAACTGAAGGCCAACCTCGGCGAACTAGTGTTCCTGCAGGATACTGACCATTTCGAAGGAATTTAAAACAGGAACTTTTTCATAATGGAGTTTCCTGATTTAGTTTT
Source organism: Micronycteris hirsuta (assembly GCA_004026765.1). Taxonomy (NCBI): domain Eukaryota; kingdom Metazoa; phylum Chordata; class Mammalia; order Chiroptera; family Phyllostomidae; genus Micronycteris; species Micronycteris hirsuta. Next base: position 51,287 of record PVJI01009461.1, on the reverse strand, counting down.
TATTATGCTCAACCACAACTTGGCTGTATAGTCTAGTGAGAAGACAGTCTGATTTCTGAAAACTGCCTAACTTTCAGATAACACGATGCCTGTTCTTGCATTTGATTCCATTTTGTCTGGTTATGATAAATCATTTTCTCTTTGGGTAGGCCAGCCACGCTATTTTTAGTTACAATATAAGGAATAATTTCTAGAAATTTTAGAACATAAAATAAGCAAACTACCTGGTAAGAATGACTGTAAGGTATGCACATGAATGTTAAATAACTTATAAATTCTAGTTTTTAGAATGGTATATATTATGTGCACAGAGAAGAGAAAATAATTTTTGGCAAACTTAACAGTATTTATAAATCAATCAATGTGCATGTCTAAAGCAAGTTTTATTTCTTCCTTATTTTTTTTCTATTTTTGTTGTCTATATTTCTGATTATGCACAAAATAATAATTTCAAGATTGAAGTATAAAAGTATTTGAGTTGGGGCAATGACTCCCTCAATTCCAAAACTTTATATTACCCTAAAAGGAGTAATTTACTCTTATGTTTTTAGGGGAGACATGCCTGCTAGCTCCATGGCCCTACAGTATGTAATATACAGTTTTGTACCATTGGGACTAATCAATGATTTCCTATTTAAATGATTAACACATATGTTTATTAGGCCATGATTGTTAATATGGTAATCTTAACTAGGCAAATCTCAACTACTTTGAGATTAGTTATTTGACTGGAGAAAGGCCAGTACTAAATATTTTAATATTTTCACTAACTGCCTAGAGCTTCTTCTGTATCTGTTTCTAATGAGGCTGGGTTGTTTGTGACAGCATCAAGACTCACAAACTTCTTTACGTATCATAAAATATTTATGTTCCTGCAATTAAACTATCGTTGATCTTGCCTACCATCTATTCTAGAATAATTGGGAGATTGCATATTTTTCATATTATAAATTAGTCCAAATGACCATTAGACTAAAAACTAATCATCTAGGACTGATGTCCTTGGAATGGTCATTTTACCAGTTTGTCCCTTCCATCCTGACAAGTGGCAAGATCTCAGTCTTCATCCTTCCTGCATTCTTACTGCATGTTAGTTCAATAAAAATTTTTGAAAGCATTTCATAGAAAATTATGTCTACCTAAAATTATTTACTTAGCTTTACATGAATTACAATTAAAGACAGAATGAAAATATTTTCAGACATGAAAAATGTCAAAAATTATCTACCATTACATATTCCAGGGAGCTATTTGATATGTTTCTATGAAAACAAGAGAGTAACCTAGACAGTAAATATCCTACACAAGGCAGGATTCCATTTCAGGAGAGAAATAAACCAAGAAATACATGAGTTGCTGGGGAAGAAAAAATTATTGATGACAAATGCTTACCAGGTTTAAAGGACATGTAGTATGGTCTAAAGAAAGTCAGAAGCTTCTGAGAGTTTCTCAATAACTTTCAATTTCTTCAAGAAAATTTAATTGACACATTTTGAAGTGTGTGAATATAAGAGAAGAGATTTAGACGATTGGAAGAAAGTTGGGAGTTGAATTCGTGCTATGTTCATAGAAAAGTCAGCACAAGTTTAAAATGATAATTGCAGAAATAAATTATATGGAAATGAAAATCAACCATAGCATACTCAAGACAAAAAAGTATTTACAGAATCAAAATAATCTTAACACATGTTGTTGGTAGAACGAAATTATGATAAGGTGTTATCGGGAAATAAGGTTGTTGGTAGAAAAGGTTGGGGGTAATAATTGCTTTTTTGTCATATGTCTTGTAGAAGTTTTAACTCAAAATCTGTTTATGTAACTAAGGTGCACATTCTTTATGCTTGCCTAGGACTATCCCTGTTTATGTCTGTAGCCTTGTTATTATTATTAATAGTACGCCTTTCATTCTCAAACAACTCCTAGACTAAGTGATAAATTATAGTGTCACCATGGCTTAGAGAAAAGGGGTTTACTTTTTCTCAGGTTAAATGTAGGGGTCACACTGGTGGCTACCAAAATGCTCCTTGTTTTCCATTTATTCAAGGATCTCGGCTGAAGAAACAGCCCCCTGTAGGATATATTGCTCTTATGACAGAGGGGAAAGAACAAGAAGGCAACAAAAAGACATAATAACTTTTAAAGTTTTTTATGGAAAAGGGCACACTCTCATTTTGCTCACATCCCTTGGTCACATGCCCAAGACTTCCGTGAGGGGCGGGATTACAAAGAAAGCACTGACTCTCATGTGGCAATAAGTGGGGATATGTAAACCTCCTACAAAAAAGAGGCATGTGAATAGGGGGGACAACAATAAAATAGGTCACAGTGTATAACAACAGTAAAACCTGGAAAAATACAAAACCAGTAGATAATAGATGAATAATAGCTAAATCCCTACTGTGAGAGTTTGGATATAAAATAATAGATAATATTTATTTCACTTTTTACTTTATCCTAGGCTTAATACACATAATCACATTTCATACCTCTATTTCAGGAAAGAAGCATTTTTAATGAATTTGGAATTGATGAAATTGGCATTAAAATTAGATAAATCGATCAAGTTAATAACAATGCAAATAATGAGGCTGCCTTGTTATATGCCTGCATTTGGTTGTCTTGACATTCGTAGCAATGTAACTACTTCTTTCTTTTTTGCTACATGTATTTATGGGAAACAAAGGAAGTATTGAACGATGATCTTCTTTAAGATTTGTAAATCTGAAGTGGTTTTCAATGAGGTTATATATTTCTTTTTCACTGCCATGTTGCACTTTATAAATGCAATAATGATTCCAGATTCCTTGATTTCTTATTTTGTAATAAAAAGAAAACCTGGGCCTACTGCAAAGTTGTGTCAGGTGGTAGGTGAATGATTATGGAATGAAAAGTATGGCAGAGCTATGTGATTATAGGTCAATAAACAGACTCAAGATATCAGTTTAAGACTCAATAGTAAGGGGACCCAAGAAGGCTGCGGAGTACCTGGAAGCTCCATCCACTTGCTCCCAGACCCGGACCAGTCTTGCAGATAAACCACAGAGCAATAAACTTGAAAATCCAGCTAAGAGTGAGTGAGAGCCCATGTGAGTGTGTAGGTAGATGAGTGTGCAAGGCGTGTGCATGAGTGGGTTTGAGCCTGTCCATTTGCAAGGCACTCAGGAGCGGGTGGCCCAGGCTCTCCTAGTGGAGCAGCTTCCACGGCGGCTACCCAACCTGGCACTTCTGGCTCCACAGGTTTAGAGCAGGAGCCATTTTGAGGAATTTAAAATATCCTCCTTGGCAGAAGCCTCCGGAGTGCCAGCACTTGGGCACCCAGAAGTGTCTCTGTGCCCTCCGCCCGACAGGGCCATGCACCCCACCACCACCAGGCTCCAAAATCCGGGGACTGCGGTACTCACGGGGGAAGGGTCTGCGGCCTCCCTGACCACGGGCACCACAGGAACCATAAATGGGTCAGAATCTGACTGAGAAAGCTGTGTTTCAGCTGAGGAGCCACGAGCTCTGGTGGGTGGAGTGAGACCGTGGGCTGGGGCAGTGCTGGCTTCAGAAAACAGCATGGTGGGAGCAGGTTCGCCCAAGGCTGAGGATCACTGAAGGGAGCAACGAGAACCCCCGCCACTGCCCCATGTTATAGTGTCACTGTGGAATTCTTCCCAGTGCCATCTGAGAGAGATCCAGAGAGAAACTTTATCTGAAACAGTCAGAAGGAATGGCAAGCTGTGGCCAGCCCTGACGGAGAGAGCCAGTGCTTTTAGGCGTAAGGGAGCGGGCAGAGAACAGGCCTACCACAGCTCAGTGCTGCAGTGAGTAGGCCACACAGTAACTCTTGTAAAAGAGAAGCTGAGGCAGACTTGAGACTCAGCAGGAACCCTGTGCTCGAGTGTACTTGCTCACGGCTGCAGCAGCTCTGTCGACAAGACTCAGAGAAACAGAGCCAAGCTGAAGGGACTGTGACACCCGACCCAGCCCAGCTGGTGAGCAGGGGGATAGCAGAATGGAGACTTCGTGCAGGAGTCTCCTGTGAGAGTGGCCGGCTAGGGACGAGATGTCCAGGAGCTGAACAGCTGAGATTCACTGCAGCTGGGCAGGTCCCCTCACAGGCACGTGTGGCCAGCCCCCGTCTGCAGGATTGCAGGCTCTGCAATCACTAAGGCGCAAGAGTCCTCTGCTGGGTGCAGATTCACAGGGGAAAGCTAAACACTCTGCAAAGGCGCTTTCTACCAGACATTATGTGTTACACTACTCCTTGGGCCCTGATCCACTGAAACCAGCAGAGCAGCGAGATTAGAGACAGGTGCAACAAGGGGTGTTCAGGAATCCACCCAGCTCGGTGCCTAGACAGAACTGCTGCGTGCAACAAGCAGAGGAGAGCTGCCCCCTTTACACAGACTGGCCCCTCACAGGAAATGGACAGCTAATTTTCCAGAAAACATACATTATTGGAAAGACACACCACATAGTGGGGAGTGAGGACAGGGAAACACTTCCACCACCTTCCCTAAAAACTGAATGTTGCCCTCCCGGCATGACCCAGGGTTTCTACCCTCTGGATTGCACCAGAGGCCCCCTCTGGAGACAGGCAGAGAAGGTAGTGGCAGTGCTCTCTGGTCATTAAATGAACCGCTCCTGGGTCCTGGACTGATGGAAAGCAGAACAGTAGAACAGCAGAACAGTAGAGAGCAGCCACATCTGAAGGAGAAAGCCACAGGCTGTAATTCCCCTGTAGTCTCGGACAGGCTGCCAAGAGGCACACTAGGACACCATCTGACATTACCAGGGGCAGATTCTGAAAGAGAAGACAGTGGCAAACATTGGATTCCACTGAGACGAGTTCCACCATAGTCCTCTTTGTTATTTGTGTTACTTTCTTTCCTATATAGCCTTTCAACATCTTTTTCCTTCAAATCTGTCCCTACTATTTTACTAGATTTTTTTAATTTTAGTTTATTTCAAATCTCATATGTTGCTCCTCTCCTCTCTTACTTCATTATGTCTTCTTCCTTCCTCTTCTTATTTTTGTTTTAAATTTTATTCCCTCTCTGGTTACCACTTGGGTCTGTTTTGCACTCTCACTATGGCTTCTCCCTCCAGCATCTCGAAACCACTTTTCTTGTCATTAGTCATCTTACATTATTTTTCCTGTTCTTAAAATACTCTTCACTTGTTGGTTGTTGATATGGTGCTTGTTGTTACAATTCTTCAATTTTATTCCTAGATTTTCACTCTTTTTATATTTCAAATCTCAAATTTTACCATTCTCTTCTCCTACTCCACTTTGTCTTCCTCCTACCTTTCTTTCTTTTGTTGTTGTTATTGTTATTTTAAACTTTATTTTTTCCCTGTCTTAGCCTGGTTTTCATTCCTCATTCTTAGTATTTCTTTTCCCTCTGTCCTCTCAAAAATCACTTTGCTTTCCTCTAGACATCTCATAAGGATTTTTTTTCTTTCTTTTTTCCTTCTTATTCCCATTCCACTCTTATTAATCTTTGCTCATTTGTTGTTGATATTGTTGCGATGGTACTTAATCATAAAAACATCAACAATTTGGTCCCTATTTTTTTCATTATTATTTTTAAACCTCATATTATAATCTTCCTTTTCTTACTCCGCTTTGTCTTCTTCCTCCCACTTTTTTAATTAAATGTAAATTCCATTTCTTTTTTTCTTCACCATGTTTCTATTCCTTACTCTTATTATTTCTCCTCCCTCTATCCTCTCAAAATAAGTTTTCTTCAGTTAGTCATCTCATATTCATTTTTCTTTTATGTAATAATCTTAATCTCTTTACACCTTTATTTATATGTGCTCATTTGCTATTGAAAGTGGAGCTGTTGGTGGGGGCTATTACTGTGAGTGAGGGTTTTGTTCCCTGGGTTGTTTTATTTTGTTCTGGCAGCACCTGTACAACACCACACAAGATGTAGTAGGGGGTGCAACTCTCAGACAGTCAGCCAGAGGGAAGAACCCAACAAAGAATGACCCCAAAACAAGCAAAACCTAATTACAACAAGAGAGCTCACCTAAATGTCATAAGACTTCACCATTGAGTTCCATAGGTCTTCTGCCACAGAAGATCACACCTCAAAGACAAGGAGTCAAAGCAGATCAATCCAGTGTTCAGAAACAATAAGAAGAGTCACCTTAAATAGGGACACAAAGAAACAACCTCCAACTGAAAGGAAAGAGGAATCCCCAGAAAAAGTGCTAATTGAAATTGAAGCAAGTGATATATCAGACATTGAATTCTGAATAATGCTTATATGGCTGCTAAAGGAGCATAATGAGAACCACAATGAACTTTATGGAAGATACAAGGAATTTACTGGGAACTACATCAGCATGAAAATGACATGTAAACTATTAATAAGAGCCTAGAGGAAATGAAGAACACATATCCGAAATGAAGAATACACTAGAAGGAATTAAAAGTAAGCTAGATGAAGCAGAGGGTGGAATCAGTGAGCTGGAGGAGAAGGTAGGAAAAAAAAGACACTCCCAGACAAGCAATAAAACTAAAAAAGGCTCAAAAACAATGAAGAGGGTTTAAGGGAGCTTCAGGACATTATATATATTTATATCCATTCCATAGAGATACCAGAAGGACAAGAAATGGAGCAGGGGATAGAAAACCTGTTTGAAGATGTAATGACAGAAAACTCCCCTAATTCAATGAGGGAAAAAGTCATGCAAGTTCAGAAAACACAGAAGGTTCCAATCAAGATGAACCCAAAAAGGCCTACTCCAAAACACATCATAATTAAAATGGCAAAGTTTAAGGACAAAGAGAGAATCTTAAAGGCAGAAAGGGAGAAAGAGCTAGTAACATACAAGGAAGCTCTGCTAAGGCTATCATCTGATTTCTAAACAGAAACACTATTTACAAGCCAGAAGGGAATGGCAAATAGTATTTGAAGTAAAGAAAACAAAGGCCTGCAACCAAGACTACACAGCCCAGCAAAGCTGTCTTTTAAAATGGAAGGTAAAATAAGGAGCTTAAAGAGCTTCCCAGAACCAAAAAAAAAAGAAAAAAGAAAAAAGAAAAAAAAAAGAAAAAGAAAAGGCTAAAAGAGAACGTCTCTACAAAACCTGCATTGCAAAAGATGCTAAAGGAAGATTAAGAAAATGGGGGGGGGGATACAAATGGCAAAGAATAAGTACCTATCAATAAAAATGTATTTGGATTAAATGCTTCAATCAAAAGTCATAGGATAGCTGAATGGATAAGAAAACATAACTCCTATATATGCTGTCTGCAAGAGACTTACCTCAGAACAAAAGATCTACACAAGCTGAAACTGAAGAGATGGAAAAATATTTTATACAAACATACATTAAATAAAAATGCTGGGGTAGCAATACTTATATCGAGCAAAATAGAAACAAAGGCCATAAAAAGAGACAAAGAAGATCACTAAACAATACTTAAGGGACTAGTACCTCAAGAAGATATAACTGATGTAGACATATGTATACCCAACTTAGGAGCACCTAAGTATATAAGAAAAATCTTGGACGACTTCAAGAAAGATATTGATAGAAACACACTCATTGTAAGGAATTTTAACACCCCACTGTCAAAAATGGATACAACTTCTGAACAAAGAATCCACAAGGTATTCTGGCATTGACTAACACTGTAGATTAAATGAAATTATGTATGTATATAAACATCTTGCATGTATACATAAAACTTGTGTATGTATATATATATATATATATATATATATATATATATATATATATATATATATATATATAAACTTTTACCCCAAAGAAGCAAAATATGCATTCTTTTCAAGTGCACATGGAACATTTCTTCTGTCTTCTCATTCAGAATCTATCCCTGGTAATGTCAGATGGTGTTCTAGTGTGCCCCTTGGCAGCCTTTCTGAGACTACAGGGGAACTACAGCCTGTGGCTTTCTCCTTCAGATTTGGCTGATATATATTTGTATATATCAAAGAAGCAAAATATACATTATTTTCAAATACACATGGAACATTTTCAAATAGACCAAGTTGAAGGACACAAAACAAGCGTCAAAAAATTCAAGAAAATTGAAATAACATCAAGTATCTTCTTAGAACACAATGATTTGAAACTAGAAATCAATCTCAAGGAAAAAACTCTAAACCATTCATATACATGGAGACTGAATAACATGTTATTAAATAATAAGTAGTTTAACAATGAAATCAAGGAGGAAAGAAAAAAGCATCTGGAAACAAATGAAAATGAACACACAACAACCTAAAACCTATGAGAAGGTGAAGGCAGTCCTGAGAGGAAAATTCACAGCAATACAGGCCTACCTAAAAAAATATAGAAAATTTCAAATAAACAACCTAACCCTACATCTACAAGAACTAGAGGAACAACAACAAACAAAGTCCTGAGTAAGTAGAAGGAAAGAAATTAGATCAGAGCAGAATTAAATAACATAAAGACAAAAAAAATAATTTCAAAGGATCAATGAACCCAGGAGCTGGTTCTTTGAAAAGACAAACAAAATTGATAGCTCTTAACCAGGCTCATCAAGGAAAAAAGAGACAGGACCCAAATAAATAAAATCAGAAACAAAAGAAAAGTTACAACCAATACCTTAGAAGTACAAAGAATTGTAAGAAATTACTATGAACAACTATATGTCAAGAAATTGGATATCCATTGGTGAAATGGATACATTTCTAGAAACACACATTCTTACAAAACTGAATCAAGAAGAGTCAGATAATCCAAACAGATACATAAAACTAGTGAAATTGTAGCAGTAATAAAAAAAAAGTCCCAGCACACCCAAACCCTGAACCAGATGGCTTCACAGTTGAATTTTACCAAACATATAAAGAAGAACTAACTCTTATCCTTCTCAAACTATTTCAAAAAATTCAAGAAGGAAAACTTCCAAATTCTTTTTACGAGGCCAGTATTATCCTAATTCCAAAATCAAGTAAAGACAAAACAATGAAGGAAAACTATAGGCAAGTATCTCTGATCAACATGGATGCTAACATCCTCAATGAAGTATTGGCAATCTGGATCAAGACATACATTAAAAAGATCACACACTGTGATCAAGTGGGATTCATACCAGGGATGCAAGAATGGTATAACATTTGCAAATCAATGAACATAATATACCACATAAACAAAATGAAAGACAAAAATCACATGATCATATCAATAGATACTGAAAAAGCATTTGATAAATTATAGCACCTGTTTATGATAAAAACACTCAGAAAGTAGGAATAGAGGGAGCATATCTCAACCTAATAAAGGCCACATACAAGAAACCTGCAGCCAAAATTTTATTCAATAGGCAAAGACTAAAAATGTTTCCCTTAAAATTAGGAATAAGACAAGAGTGTCCACTTTCACCAGTTTTATTCAACACATATTGGAAGTTCTAGCCACAGTGATTAGACGAGTTAAAGAAATAAAAGTCATCCAAATTGGAAAGGAGGATGTAAAACTGTCATTATTTGCAGATGACATGATAGTGTACATAAAAAAAAAACCCATGGGTTCCACCAAAAAAACTACTTGACCTAGTAAGTGATTTTGACAAAATGGTGGGATACAAAGTCAATATTCAGAAATCAAGAGCATTTTTGTGCAAAAAATGACATATCAAAAACAAAACAGGGGAAAAGTCTCATTTACTATAGCAACAAGAAAAATAAAGTACCTAGGAATAAATTTAACCAAGTAGGTAAAAGACCTGTATTCAGAATACTAGACAGCACTGAAGAAATAAATTAAGGAATATACAAATAAATGAAAGCATATAGCATGTTCATGGATTAGAAGTAACATCATTAAAATGTCCATACTGCCCGGCTGGTGTAGCTCAGTGGATTGGGCGCGGGCTGGGAACCGGAGGGTCCCGGTTCGATTCCCAGTTGGGGCACATGCCTGGGTTGCAGGCCAGGTCCCCAGTGAGGGCCATGTGGGAAGCAACCATACATTGTTATTTCTCCCTCTCCTCTCTCCCTTCTCCTCTCTCTAAAAATAAATAAATAAAATCTTAAAAAAAAATGTCCATACTACCCAAAGCAATCCATAGATTCAATGAAACCCCTATTAAAATACCAATGGCATATTTCACAGATACAAATGTTAGTATCTAAAATAAACATTTCAAAAATTTATGTGGTACCAAAAATTATCCCAAATAGACTAAGGGATCTTGAGATAGAAGAACAAAATATAAAGGATCACAATACCTGATATCTAATTTTAGTGCTAGGACACTGTGATCAAAACCATGTGGTACTGGCATAAGAACAGACATACAGATCAATGGAACATGATAGAGAGACCATAAATAAACCCATATCTCTATAGTCAATTAATATTTGACAAACAGCACAGGAGCACTGAATGGAATTAAAATAGCCTCTTCAATAATGCTGTTGGAAGATCTGGATGGGTACATGCAAAACAAATGAAACGAGGCCCCAAATTACACCATACACTAGAATAAACTCAAGATGGATAAAAGGCTTAATAGAAGTCATGACTATAAAAGTCCTAGAGGAAAACATAGGCAGTAAAATTTCAGATATCCTACACAGCAATATTTTGCTGATATATCTCCTACAGCAAGGGTAATAAAGGAAAAAAATAAACAAATGGTATTGCATCAAATTAAAAAGTTTCTGCACAGCTAAAGAAACCATATAAAGAAAAGAGAATCCACCGTATTGGAAAACATATTTGCCAATGATACTTTGGACAAGGGTTTTTTTCCTCCAAAATATATGAAGAACTCATACAACACTAGGAAGACAAACTATCCAATTAGCCAATGGGCGAAGGGCCTGAATAAACACTTGTCCAAGGAGGACATACAGATGGCCCATAGACATATGAAAGGATGCCCAACATCACTAACCATCAGAAAGATGAAAATTAAGACCACAATGAGATATGACATCTCATCAGTCAGAATGACCATCATTAATGAATCTACAAACAAGTGCTGGAGAGGATGTGGAGAAAAGGGAAACCCTAGTGCACTGTTGATGGGAATGCAGACTGGTGAGTCCACTATGGATAATAGTATGGAATTTCCTAAAAAAAAAAAAAATTGATTTGCCTTTTGACCCAGTGATTTCCCTGCTGGGATTAAACCCTAAGAATACTGAAACACTGGTTCAAAAGAACCTATGCACCCCAGTGTTCAAGCAGGGTTATTTCAATAGCCAAGTGCTAGCAACAGCCTAAGTGGCCATCGGTAAATGAGTGGATAAAAAAACTGGCACATTTGCACAATGGAGTACTACACAGCAGAAAGAGAGAAAGAACTCCTACCCTTGGCAACAGCATGGATAGAACTGGGAAATGTTATAGTAAATGAGATAAGCCAGGCAGTGAAAGACAAATACCAGATGTTCTCACCTATAAGAGGAACCTGGTGAACCAAATAAACCAACCACCAAAATAGAAGAGAGTCATGGAAAGAAGGAACAGGCTGACAGGGCCAGAGGGGAGGGGAGAGGGGAATAAGAGATGAAAGAAGAGGAAAGGACTAGTCAAGGAACATGTATGAATGACCCACGGACAACAGTGTGGGAATTGACTGTGGGAGCAGGAGGCGGCCTGGGCAGAGGAGAGCAAAGGCAGAAAAATTGGGACAACTGTAATAGAACAACAATAATATATTGAATAAAAAAGACTCAGTGATAAAAATACTTGAGTATGAGTGTTGTCTTAAGATCAATCTTTCGTATGGATAAAACATACTGTTTACTAATAAATATGTGGAAGCACAGAGAAAGTAATGACTAAATTACCTTTATATATTTTTATCCTCAAATTGAATTTCTATCCTCATTCATTCACTTGAGCATTCATTTATTTTATTTATTTCTTCAATCAACACTGTTTCATTAAAGACTTGTGACTGAGAAAATATTCCTTTGCTTTAAATCATGTGGTGTAGGCAGAAATATACAAGAATAATTGCTAATGAATGAGATAAGTGCTAACCCACACATATGCAAAAGGCTAAAATAACAGTTAGGGTGTGCTTGTGGGTTTGTGACACGTCAGTCAAGCATAGTTAGAGAAGAATGTGAAGATGCCAGGTTCTTCTAGAGAGTAAGCGGTAGGGATGCAGAAATAAAAGCCAAACATATGTATCCTCTTTGCAGTTTTCCCTGAGTCAGACCTTACCAACTTGAAATTGTGTACCAGTAAATATTACATCTTGCTATTGATTCTGCTTTAATCCTCACTGTCAAATGCTACACATAAAAGTCTGTGCTAAAGAAACCTGTAAGTAGAGGTACCAGAGAAGATAGGCACGAAAGCTTCAATGCACAATGAAAAAAGAACACTTAAGACTTTCAATTCCTTGAGCAAGAAATTAAAAATTCCCAGTAGGAACGTAAGCAGCAAAAGTAGGAAGAGCCAAAAACTTTGGTGATAGTAAAGGCATTGAAAAGATAGGTAGGATCAATCCCAATAGGGCTTCCTATGTGGAAGGGTAAAGTTTTCTTTTAAGTCAGGGAAGCCAGAGGAACCAAGAAGCACATCTGCTGCTTAAGATCAGTGCCATCTTTACAGCAACAGGATAAATTGGATTAAATTGAGGCTCCTGCTGTGATTCTAACACTCTGGCTGTTCAGCTCTTCCCAAGTGAAGCTTTCAGTTCACAAAGGCTTTTATTGGTACCCTAGTATTCAAAGATGGCTCTCTGTTTTGGGCTGGCAATTTAGACAACCAAAATAACTCGGTTTTCCCTTGTCTCAGATTTACATTCATTGATTTACTGGTGTTTTCTAATTCCAGAAATATTAAATTGTGAAAACTTTGAAGCGTTAATCGTTTCTAATGATATAAACAACATTATTCAAAACTAAATGTCATTTGTTATCAGATGACTGTGTTCTTAGTACAGCTGATAAGCAATAAGCATGAGTTTCATATATATATGAGGTTTTTATATATAGTTTTATATATATTTATATTCATATATTATGTATATGAATACTTGTATAAAATTTATGTCATTTGTGTTAAAAATGTGGAGAAAATTATATTGTAGCCAAAAACAAAACAACACAAAACAAACACAAAAATGCAATAAAAAAATATCACAGCCATGACTGTTGTGGCTCAGTCAGTTAGACATCCTGAAAAGCAGAAGTTCATATTTTGATCCCTGGTGAGGGCACATCCCTGGGTTGCGGGCTTGTCCCCAGTTGGGGCAAGTGCAAGAGGTAACAAATCAATTTTTCTCTCTTACATCCCTGTTTGTTTCTGTCTCTTTCTGCCTGCCTTTCCCTGTCTCTAAAAATAAATAAATAAAATCTTAAAAAATATCACAGAACCCAGCAAAAGAGATACAATTTATACAGATTAAGAAATGTTTTAGTTTGTAATTTTTGCACCTCATGTTTTATATTAAAAGAGAACCTGTTTGAGTCTTAATTTTGATCAGATATATACTAATTTTTCCTTTCCTGAATTATTTTCAATTTCAAATATTGAATGTAGTCCAAATACATTAATTTTCAAAATTCTGCAAATTGACTTAAAAAAAGCAAGCAAAGCATAGTTTCATAATGACTTAATAATTATACAGTAATTTATCAATCAGCTAATTATTAGAGATTTTGTTCAAGGTTTCCATTTATTTTGCTAAATATTAGTATCAGGTCTAAATAACAATTCTAGGAAATTAGGAAAGTAAATTATTATTTATTTAAAAAAAATTTTGTATCTAGCATGCTAAAATAAGTTTTGTTTCATACTTTCTTCATTATTAGTTGACAACTAAAATGCTTGATTAAGCTTTAATATAAATTTTAGTTTTAATTAATAAATAATTGTGGGGATAAAATTGAAAATTTATAAAAAGTTGATCAGATAACATGATATACCAAAGCTCAGTAATGAATGTAATGTACAGAAGAAGGACATGCATTGTCTTTAATTTATCAGTAACTATAATAGTTACTATATCAATATAATTATAGGCCAGAATTCAGTATCTCTTGAATTCTCTATTAAGCAAAATTTTGTTATTATAATGTGTGGATATTTATTGCCTTCAAAGGAATTTGATGGTTTAAAATAGAATTAAGCTGAAGACATACCAGTTAATCATTTTAGTCAAAATCTATTGGATTGCCCGGCTGGTGTAGCTCAGTGGATTGAGCGCGGGCTGGGAACCAGAGGGTCCCGGTTCGATTCCCAGTCGGGGCACATGCCTGGGTTGCGGGCCAGGTCCCCAGTGAGGGCCATGTGAGAGGCAACCATACATTCTCCCTCCCTTCTCCTCTCTCTGAAAATAAATAAATAAAATCTTTAAAAAAAAAAAAATCTATTGGATTAATTTGGTTAAATACCATAATAAAGTGTGGCTTGTGTTAAAATGACATATTTTATTTTATTATTATTATTATTTTTAATATTCTTTTATCTATTTTTATTTATTTATTTATTTTAGAGAGAAAGGAAGAGAGGGAGAGAAACATCAATGTATGGTTGCCTCTCACATGGCCCTCACTGGGAACCCAGCCCGCAACCCAGGCGTGTGCCTTGACAGGGAATCGAACTGGGACCCTCTGGTTCCCAGCCCGGGCTCAATCCACTGAGCTACACCAGCCAGGGCACATATTTTAATATATACAGTGAAAAATTTGTATCTTTTGTAGGCAATAAATTTAAACATTCAATTATACTAATTCAAGTTATGTGTGTGCATATTTTTGTGAACATTTAAAATATACAATATTTGCATAATTAAAAGTTTTATCACAGATACTTTGAATGCTTAATATAACTCTTCAAATACATATTAATAAGATAATTAGAACCAAAAATATTGCAGCTACATTATCTACATGATTTCATATTATATTAATTTTATCTTGAACATTTATCTCTTTTGTAATTTCCTAAAATTAAAAAAAATACACATTAAAGTGTGGAATTCAGAGAATTAAGTGAATAGATAATTAAATTAATCAAAGTTTCCCCTAAAATTGATTCCAGAAAAGAAAATAATTAGTACTTTTGCATATTGCACAGGTAATTGCTGTACCTAAATTGTCCATTTTATCTTACATAGTGAAAAGGAAGTTAAATTCTCTGTTTAACATTGACAGTTTTTTTTGTAAGTATGATAATGAAACATTGTAAAATAAAAATTTAAAAGGCATATTTTTACATTTCATTTTGTTTACAGTGTACACAAAAATATGAACAAACGCTGTATGGTCTAACAACAACAAAACACTGCTAGCATCTGTGTGAGATGGGAATCCAGAACAAACAGGAAAGAGTTGTTTGATCAACCTGTGACCCCGTGATTATGTTCCTCCCTAGGAGTAGCTTACATTACTGAAAGAGGGGGATAGAGCATGAGAGGGGCTGTAATGGGGAGGGAAGAAAAAATTCAGGCAATAAATTAAGAAGCACTTGTGAATCAGAGAATCTAGGATCTGATTGCTGTTCTTACCTAATGTGTATGTGAGTTTTACTAAGTTGTTTAACTCTTGTGGAAGCTGAATTTCCTGTCTGTAAACTGAAGAAACTAATGCAATCTTCACGTTGTTATTATGCGCATTGAACAAAAAAATTTCCATAAATAGCTTACTTTAATGTGAGACACATTTTATTAAATGGTTGTTTCTGTTTCCTTCTTATCTTCCTTCTTCCCCTTTCCCTAATCCTACTTCCCAAGACCCCCCTCTTCTGCCTCTGCCTCTCCTTTGTCTTTCTTTTTTCTATTGTCACTACAATTAAAAAAATGGAAACAGGAAATACAATAGCAGCTGCTGAGGCTCAGAATCTGATAAAAAGTGAGATGTCAGAAAGCTATATGGTTTGTGCTAGAATAATTTATTGATTTGAAGTTATTTGGGGACAGATTAAAAATTGATAAATTACAGTGTTTAAATTTGTGCTCGATAGCCCTGGCTGGTGTAGCTCAGTGGATTGAGCGCGGGCTGGGAACCAGGCAGTCCCGGTTCGATTCCCAGTCAGGGCACATGCCTAGGTTGCAGGCCAGGTCCCCGTGAGGGCCATGTGAAAGGCAACCATACATTGCTGTTTCTCTCCCTCTTTGTCTCCCTCCCTTCCCCTCTCTCTAAAAAGAAATAAAAATAAAATCTTTAAAATAAAAAAAAAAATTTGTGCTCGATAATGCTAATCATGTTCATAAATTAATTTTCCTCACTTAAAAGAGAAGTTTCTAATAATTAAAATTTCTAAAAATTTAATTATTAATAATAAAGTGTACATTAGGAGTGCAAACATAATAATAGATACGGATAGTGTGTCTCTGGGTATGGACATAGTACTTTCCTTTCAGGTAAAAAGAGTGAAAAAAAATAGTGATTCTTCCAAGCCATGTCAGTGTGAAAAAGACCATTGACCCTTTGTAGTTTGAGGCCTTTATCTTTTTTAATTCTTATAAAATATATATATTTATTTAGTTTTAGAGAGAGAAGGAGGAGGAGGAGAGAGAGCAACATATTGATTTGCTGTTCCACCCATTTATGCATTCATTGGCCACCTGTTGTATGTGCCCAGACCGGAGATTGAACCCAAACCCACAACCTTGGCACTTCAAGGCAATACTCCAATAAATTGAGCTACCTGGTCAGGGCAAAGCTTTTTATATTTTGGTTCTATTTAGGGAAAATAATTAATTTACAAATTTTCTACTTTAGTAATGGACTCTTACTTAAAATAAACTTGAGGTTTAATAAGTTTTACATAATGCTATTAAAAGTCATCTGCTTGACCTTAAGAAATTCTGTATCAGTTAAGAGTTAAAATATCATAAAAGTCAAGGTCTAACCTTGAGTGACTGCCAAATAATACCAACAAATTACATAATGTGGTTGCACCCAGCGAAAAGTGGCTCTCTTCTGATTTGTTGTTGTTATAATGACATTTCAGAGGGTTATTTTAGTCAGCTTCAGATAATAAAAAATCCTCAAAGTTTCATTTCCGTGCAATGTAATCTGACAAATCATAATAAATAAATTTATTTTACTCTTCTTATTCCTATATCTATATTGTCTATTTTAGTGATAGCTTCATATACTAATGGTAGACACATGAACTTAAACTCTGGCTCTTGAACCCCCTTTGTCTTCCAACCCAATCCTTCCAAGTCCTGTGTGCTCCATCCTTTGCCTCCATCCTCATTTCCAAGGCACACTCAGGCCTCCCCATGTCATATGTAAATTCTCAGTCTCTGTCTCTTCTGCTCCGATTCATCTCTTATGTGTTGTCAGAAATATATTTTTGAGATTCATTTATGACTGTAATAGTCTTTTAATTAAATTTTATCAGTGATACTGTATTTATTACAAACTCCTGAGTCTGCCATTTAGGGCTTTATTAATTTGACTTGAAGCTGTCTTTTCAGATTCATTTGTAATTGTTTCTCTGGATATATCCACCATTCTAATACCCCTGACTCGTTTGTAGCTGCACAGCATGCACGCATATTGTCTTTATTCAAGGCTGTTATTAGGTATGCCTTTCCTCTCTATTGAGTTTTAGGTTTCTGTAGTTACCCAGAAAAACTGTAAACTCTCCCCAGCTTCCCTAACCAGCACCCAACCAACATAAGCTAAATAAATGCCTGTCTTGCTATTTTTTCAACATTTATTTTAAATCTCTATTATAACACTGCTCTTTCTTTTTCATTTTTCTTTTTCAGTTTGCCCAAAAGTATTTAAGTAGGTACTTAAAAATATTGCACTGAGAACCCTGATATGAACTCCAATGGTGTCCTAGTACGTGTATACGCAGTGTGTAGAGATGCCTGGCATTACTCTCAGTCTGGTAGAAAAGGACACTGAGTAGTTGGCAAAGTCCAGGGACGTTGTACAAATATACAGAGCAAGGCCTGGACTACCTACTGGTTTTGAGCCTTTTCATTTCTGTGTCCATCTCCCCAAAGTAGACCTGCAAACTTCCCATCTCTGGTACAGATGTTTCCTTGAGGGCATCTTATCCTCGGGGTGTGTTATTAAGTCTGCACTCATTGTAGATTTAATACATGTGCAAATAAAGGCTATTAAATAAAAAAATAAAACACTTCAAGATGACTGTTCTTTTATGCTTTTCTCCCAAATGTGCACTGACCAATGCATTACTTCCATCAAACTTCCACTATAAGTCTTCTCATTTACATATCCTTAGAGTTCTGTGAGAGACTTCACCTAATAGTTTTAAGAGGCTCCTGGGGGCAAAAGAGACAGAAAATTACATGTTCATCCTGAGACTAGATTACATCAATTATTATTACTGGGCTCAATACTCCTGCTACTAGCCTCCCCTCTGTGGTCATGTTTATTCCATAAACTTTTTAATTATTATTTTTAATTTTCTGAACATGAAACGTGCATTGTGGTACAATACGTGACACAAGTCATTATTTTTTCTCAGAGTTTTGCAATGTAAGTATGCAAGTTCAATGTTTAGTCTTAATGTTATTTTATATACAAACATGCATGTGCATGCACACATACACACAATTGTCAGTAAATGAAGAGACTGCACAGCAGCGTACCAACACAAAGGAATTCATTGCAATCTAATAAGGGCCACTTTTAAAGAAACATATGACCAATTGCAATTTTAAATTATAGTAATTTTTTTCTATTTCTATTTTTCATATAGAATTAAAGTGATTGAAGAACGTCCTGATTCTCTCCACGTGGACTTTGGCACCACCACCGCACTTTCCTAGTGTGCTCCGTGTGTCAAACAGTCTCCTCTAATAGCTTAGAACTGGAAAACAGCTTGGTGGACACTAAAGTTGTAGCAAGATAGTTGAAAAGGAGCAGTAAACTAGTGTACATGAATTTCATGAACTCTAGATCTAGGCTAAATGCTTGTCAGGGTTGTTAGAGGAAGATTACTTATACACTAATTTAGTAGGCCAAGAAAATATGCCATTTGGCAGAGCTTTTACACATTAATAGACTAGTTCAGGAGCTTATGACTGGTGTATCTGCCCAACTCCACACTTTATTTTCACCTTAATAGAGTCTAATGGTTTTTATTTCAGCTAGTTTAAATGTAAAGCAAAAACACAGAAGTAGCAGCTCATGTTGACTGTAGGAACAGACAGAGACAAAAAGAAGCTGAATCACTGTACTGGGGGGATCACCAAAGCCACATCCGCCTGAGGCCTGGTGTTGTGATTACTGAGGCACTGTGTCCTGCTGACCTAGTTCCCCAGCAATTAGAATCTTGTGCTTTCAATAGTTCATGTAATATGATAGATTACTTAATAAAAATCAGTTAAGTTTTTCCCATGTCTTTTCACGGTTTGATAGCTCTGAATAATAATTTAGTGCTGAATAACATTCTATTGTCTGTATGTACTAAAATTTTGTTTTCCATTCAGCTACAGAAGGACATATGTCTTTTCATTTTTTTCAATTACGAGTAAAGTTGCTATAAAGCCTGCACACATGCATTTGTGTGGACATAAGTTTTCAACCCATTTATGTAAATATCACAGTGAAGGATTGCTGAGTCATATGGGAAGAGTATGGTCAGTGTAATAAGAAACCACCAAACTGTCTCCAAAGCAGCTGCACCACAAAATTAGGAGTGGAAGTTTCTCTTGCTTCCCATCCTTACCAGGATTACCTATTGTCAGCAATTTGGATTTTAGCCATTCTAATAGGTATGTAGTGGTATCTTATGTTTTTATTTGTAATTTCCTAATGACATGTAAGTCATACATCTTTTTATATACTTATTAGCCACCTGTGCATTTTCGTTGGTGAAGTGTCCGGGTCTTTTGCCCATTTATGATCAGGTTCTTTGTTTTCATATTGCTGAATTTTAAGATGTCTTTGTATATTTTGGATAACAGTGCTTTTTCAGAAATATCTTTTGCAGATATTTTTCCCATTTTATGACTGTCTCCTTATTCTCTTGACAGAATTTTTTTAAAATATTTTATTTTTATTTATTTTTAGAGAGAAGGGAAGAGAGAGAGAAAGAGAGGGAGAGGAACAGCAATGTATGGTTGCCTCTCACATAGCCCTCACGGGGATCTGGCCCACAACCCAGGCATGTGCCCTGACTGGGAATCGAACCAGGACCGCTTGGTTCCCAGCCCGCGCTCAATCCACTGAGCTACACCAGCCAGGGCAGAAGTTTTAAACTAAAAAAAAAAAAAAAAAAAAAAAAAAGCCCATCATCTCAGTTCTCTCTTTCATGGATCATGACTCCTGCGTCATATCTAAAAAAATCATTGCCAAAACCTAGCGCATCTAGAGTTTAGCCTATGTTATCTCCTAGGAAATTTTTAGTTTTGTGTTAACATGTGAATATATGGTTTTTCCAGAACAATTTGTTGAAAAGACTATCTTTTATCCATTGTACTACCTTTGCTCCATTGTAAAACATCAGTTAACACTATTTTTGTGGGTTTATTTCTGAGCTCCGTATTCTGTTCCATTGATCTATTTGTCTATTCTCTCACTAACAACACACTGTCTTGATTACTATAGTATTCTAGTAAATCTTGAAGTCAGATAAATGCAGTCTTGTAAATTTGTTCTTTTTTAAAATATTGTGGTGGCTATTTGGGGTCTTTTGCCTCTCCATGTACACTTTAAAATCACTTTATTGATATCCATGAAAGAAGTTGCTAGGATTTTGACGGGGATTGAATTGAATCTGTACATCAGAATGAGAACTGACATCTTGCTAACTAAAGTACCCAGGATTCAGCTCTCATAGAATTGTATTAGGGTTCAGAGTCAGGTTAAAGTTAGTGATTTCTTCCTCTTGCATAGGTTCTCCATCATTGTTTGTTTCCAGCGTCCTTTCTTCCAAATGTACAAAACCAAGCAGGCACTTAAATGTTCTTGATAACCACTTATATTCTTGATATCCTGATCCTGAGAATGAAAATTTATTTTTAAGCATTCCCAAATATACTTTCTTTGGACTTCAAGAGGCCTGAAAGAGTCCCAGTCATTTTTCTTAACCAGTGGGATCTTGCCAATTAGCACATATTAGCACTCCGTCTGGCTTCTCTCTTTTCTGTATGTTACTCAGCTATACCTGCTGTCTTAGATACCACATTTTCTAGAACAGGAGTAGTTTTTCAGGATTGAAATATCCAGTCATCTGACTTCAGAGGAGTAGTGGCCTACCTGCAGTATACAAGAACACACATAGAAGATTCTAGTTTCTTCAATCTTTCTTTTCATTTTCATCACCTTCCCATGGCACCTCTTTAGATAAAACGCTGTTAGAGAAACCATATGAGATGGCTGCGCTGTAGGTACTTAGTGCTCAGCTGTCTTACTTTTCTATTTATACATGTTAGTTCCACAGTGTAGCCATCTCTCAGCTGCTATTTTTCTCCTGTTTACCTTGTCTGTATGGGTTTGAATATTATTATTATTGATGCCATTATTATTATTATTGTGATTATTATTCATTTTTTGTTAGTTAAATGAAGGTTTTGGCACAGTTTGAACTAAATATGTTTCAGTTACAATATTCCTCTGGGATTATATTTGCTGGAATCGTATAATAAAGATATTTTAATTTTCTTCAATGGCATTGGTTTGTTCAGTTTTTCTAGTATTTATGATCATGTCAAAAATATATTTCTAAAAACTCATTTATTTCATGAAGATATGAAAATTTTGTCAGAATAAAGCCACTTACATTATTTGATGTAAGCATAAATTAAATTTAACCAGCATTCTAGATATCTAAGATATGACAGTGAACAATGAATATGAAGATCTCTGCTTTCACTGAATTTAGATCGAGTGAAGAAGGGATATAAAATAAACAATGAAAGCAAGGATGGATTATGTAGTAACTCAGAATGTATCCAGTGTTATGGAAATATATAGAATAGTGCATGGTAAGAAGATAGCATAAACACTGTATAAAAAAATACAGATGAAGAGATTACTAATAAAGCATACATACTGACTATGTTTATTCTTATTTATTGAGCATTCATTTTGTGCTGTATGATACATAAAATGAATCTGTGATCTAGCTTATTAGAACAAATTTCATTAAAATCCAATTTTATAAATATATATTATATTATAAATCAAATTCATTAAAAATAACCACAGAATAAACTTATCTTCTAAAAATTCTTATTAAAAGTAAACTTAAAGCCTTAAGTGAATTGCAAAACAAATAAAAACAAACAAAACAAAAGAATGAGTAAATAATAAACTGTGGATTTTGTAATTTTGACCTGAAAGAAGTTTAGCTAACAAATTACCATTTTATTTTAAAAAAGATATTTTATAACTGATTTCAATGATTTAATGTTATTTATTTTTTTTATATTTGATATAACTCAAGTAACTTTAATATCTCATTCTAACAAAAAAGAAAATTCCAAACAAATTTTTTTAGGTAATGAAAATATGCAAAATGGCGTATAATTGCACCTTTAAAATTAATGGAAAGTTACTTATATCAATTTTGTTTGCTATACTGAGTGAAACTACACACTACTACAACCATGGAGCAACATTAGTGAAAGTTGTATTACTAAATATTTGTATATTTGTTAAAATATTCAAATAAATTTATACTAATACTAATAGTTTAAACATTTATTACTGAATAGCTTTCTTTGCCACTCCACCCCTGAAAGTATCAAATATCATAGAATAACTTAATATAAAAAGATTGCTGAGTATAGCTCTATGTGATATGCCCTCTATTTGTTGTAACTAGCAAATTCTTTAATGGAAAGTGTTTACGATTGCACAGACATTGATTTTCTATAGTAGGCAATAACTGTTCCTACTTTGATTACTGTTGCAATCTTAAAAATGTATTCAAAACTCCTGAGAAAACAATGCCAATAACTAGAATCACAATTTATCTTTTACAGTAGTACCTGAGAAAAATTCATACATTACAACTAGATTTAGATATAATTTAAAAATCAGTCCAATATCATTTTTTATTCAAAAATTTCAAATGAACTATTAATAAAAATGTTTTACCCCTTCAATTCAATGCTTTAAAAAAATGGCAGTAGAATTCTAGAAGACATATATTACATTCAAAATAAATATTTAAAGAGTTGTAAATAAATATTTAAAGAGTTGCATATTTCATGTGCCTTAATGACTACATGAAAACATTTCTTACGCAGTATGTCACATCATGTAATTACACTCCATATATTACTTATTTTTTAAATTAAAATTAGTAATTCTGTTCTAAGATATTGATATTTCATTCTAATTAAGCGCTGAGAGTATTTCAAAACTTAAAAAATATTGAAAATTCATTTTATAATGAAAAGAATGAACTGCATGATTGAAATGATGATGTTTATGTATACATGTATGTATAGTTATATGTTTAACTATATCAGTATAATTATTAATAGAATTTAAAATTGCACACCAATTTTAGATGACAGTTTTGTGTTTTTATTTATATAAGATATTGCTAAAAGTGTGAGAGACATAAAAATGAAATATTTAAGAATATAATAAATTATTTTGTAGATATTCAATACTTTGTATTAAAACTCACTTTTTTTTTAAAGATTTTATTTATTTATTTTAGAGAGAGGAGAAGGGAGGGAGACAGAGAGGGAAAGAAACAGAAATGTATGGTTGCCTCTCACATGGCCCTCACTGGGGACCCGGCCCGCAACCCAGGCATATGCCCTGACGGGGAATCGAACCGGGACCCTCTGGTTTCCAGCCCGCGCTCGCTCCACTGAGCTACACCAGCCAGGGCTAAAACTCAGTTTTGAACAATGAAATACAATTTTTGCTTCATGAACATCAGTACATTCATACATGAAGCAATAGTTAAAGAAATGATAGACATTATTAATAAAATCAACAAGGGTATATTAATTAAGAAAGTACTTGTTTAAATCAGAGGTTATTACAGTAGAATGAAAATGAGCTTTTTAGACATGATAATTTTAATGAAATTGTTAAGGTAATACTATTATCATATATATATATGTGTGTATATATACACACGTATATATATATATACATTTTACATGTAATTTTTTTTCTCTTTTCCAAATTTTGCTCCTTTTTAGAGTTATATTTTTCTTTTAAAGATTGCATTTATTTATTCTGAGACAGAGGAGAAGGGATGGAGAAAGAGAGGGAGAGAAAACATAAATGTGCAAGAGAAATAATATCAATTGGTTGCCTCTCACTCGCCCCCTGTGGGGGCTTGGTCCACCACCCAGGCATGTGCCCTGACTGGAAATAGAACTGGCAACCCTTCCGTTCTCAGACCCGTGTTCAGTCCACTGAGACAGACCAGCCAGGTCTCCTTTCTAGAGTTTTTAATACATATAACCAATCATAGGAGCAACATTATATTAAATAGCGTAAGATAGTGTCACCTTTTATTTTTCTTTGCATTTTTGTTTTAAACTCAGTTATTAACTTGATCCATCACCAAATGCACACAAAAAGCATTTATTTACCATTACTTTTTGGTTCTGGAATATTTTCATTGTAACTTTACTTGATTTGCTTCAGAGTGATGATAAGAATAATAATAACACACGCAAACATGTGCAAAATCTTCTGTCCCAGGCTAAGTATTTATATGTAATATTTTATTTAAACATCACGATAACCTTGTTAGACAGGTATTATTATTAGATCTGTCTTATACAAGTGAAAACTAAGGCATAGGTATGGTAAATAAATTTCCAATACTTCACATCTAACAAACAAATTAAGGAAACTTGAATTCAAATCTATTGGGTTTGCTTAAAAAGGATTTCTTTAAAACTTTCAAATCTACCTTGGTAAAAACACATATAGTTTCAAACAAACTACTGACTAACCGTAATGTGCAAAGTCATTAATTTTATACAGATTCTACATGGTTAATAAAGTTATATTGATAGTTAATTTTAAAGCTTGAATTAAGATAAAAATTGTAGCATGTTTAAAAATATTTATTAAATAACTCAAAATCCAGATTAATTTTTATTAATAAAAACTTGCTTAAATATTTTAGCAGGCTTGACTATCCAGGAATAAATAAATAAATCATAAAAAGACAAACTATCCTAAACATGTTAATCATTTTTGATTAACAAGTACTCTTCAGTCAAAATAAGTTTTTGCATGTAAAAACTGCCTAACATTGGAGAATAGCTAGGTTTTTGAAAAGCTAACTATGATTTTTCTGTAGGTTTAATGACAAATCATAACATAGTTAATGACATTGCTTTAATTATTATGTCTGTTAAATTCATAATTATGATTCATATATGCCAATGAATCAGATAAAATAGTTAAATCTTAAGTTTATTATTTATTTATTTATTTATCAATTGAACAAATAACTTTTAAACATTTACTCTTTCCTATAATTATTCTATATGCAGAGGATCTTTAATGAAAAAGATAGACTTACTCTTCATCCTTACAGAACTTACAATTTATTTAGTGAGACAAGAAAATAACCCGTAAAAATAGGCCTCTCAGAGAAACTGACATTTTGAAGGGAACTAAAGATAAGGAAGAACCTACCAGACAAAGAGTTGTGGTGAATCTATTTCAGGGACCATTATGCTCAAAGTCTTCAAGGATGGGGAAGAACGTGAGGCATTCCAGGCCTGACAGGCCAGTGTGATGTTGCACAGGGAGGAAGGTGCGACATGGTCTGACAGGTGCTTGGGGAATAGTCAGAGCCTGCCACGCTGAGACTCACAGACCAAAGTGAGTAGTGAGCAGAAGCCATCAATAAGATGTGCGTAGTGGAGTTATACATAATGATTAATATTTTATAAAGATAACTCTGTGTCCTAAGTGGAGAATGGATTAGAGGGGAATGAAGTAGAAGTGGGTTGAGGATGGGTATCAGTTCAGAGTCGATTATGATATTTCATCACATAAAATGATGATGGTCAGACAAAGGTATAAATAAGAGAGTTATAGAGAAGTGTACACATTTGAGCAAAAACCTGCTTAAGTTTTGCTGTAATGATGAGTCTACTGAGGATCCAGTGAAATTCTGCATGCCTCAGCTTCCCATGACATATGCTGGCTGAGTATTCTGTTGTTCAACTGTTTAAATAAAGTGACTGCTTTTGCCAGGTGGCTGTTAAGAGTGGGTGCAATAGTCTGAGAAGCAGGCAAGGAGTCGGGGGTGGGGGGCAGCCCTGCTTGGCAGGCGGCACTGTTTTCACTGAACCTCCTGCTGTTTGCCTCTAAGGCCCAGATCCTCCTGCCAGGCCTCTGAGAGTCTTCTAATGAGCACAGCTCCTAATAGACAGAAAATAAGCATCTGGGCTGAGACACAGAGCATTGATAATGGCCATTTTCTCAGTAAAATTAAATGATTGCAATGGCTGCTGGAAAACCAAAAAAGAAAAAGTTCAAAAAACACTCATTTCCTTTGAGTTTCATTATATCATACCCTTGCAGATTTTCTTCTGTTCCTCTAACTGATGTTTTCAATTTTCTATGAGGTTTTTTCATCTCCACTCTATCTCTAATAATTAAGATTCCAGTTTTCAACTCTACTTACCGAACACTCTTGCCTTAGGCCTTCTCACTCATTTCCAGTGTTTCAAATATTTATAGGTAATAAGTGTAACATGTCTCACTCAGAGCCACATGAATTCCAAATCAGTTCATCACGTCTCTTCACACCTCCTTAGAAACATCTCAAATATATGTTCAAAACTAAACTCTTGCTCTTCCCACACTGCAGTGATTTCTTCTCTCATTAATGATACCTCTAGTTATCTAAATTTTTATTCAAGCCATACATGTTATTTCAATCTTAGTACTGTCCTCCCCACCACTTAAATATAAAGAAACCATCATCAGCTTTTGTCAGTTCACTGATTAATTTTAATATGGTCTAAAAATGTGTTTTTGTCCCCTGCCAATCTCTACGGCTTCATCTTATTCAACTTTATCCCTCACTGAAAACTCTCCAGCCATCTAGTCTTCTACTGGCTTCCAATACCTCAAGCAACTTTCATGACTCAGAGCTCTTGTAGACACTGTATTCTCTGCCTGGAAAATTCTCCTCCCACCCTCTGGCTTCAGCTTTGATGAAGGTTAAGTTCTACTCAGTGTCCCGATTGAACTATAACTGTCAATTTCTGAACAGGACTTATGCAGCATCTTCTCAATCTAAATTATGTTCTTCTACTACATTATCAAAAAGCCCTAATCATTTTTTTCCTACATAAACTTTATCATGGTTTGTTATAATTTTGTGATTATACCTTGTTTAATATAATCTCAACCACTCAACCATATGCTCCATGACAGTATAAATCTTGTCTGCTTTGCTAACTGCTATACTCATGGGTCCAAAGGCTTCTGCTGAAGATTTGGAGAATACATATATAGTCACTTTGGTCTGTGAGTCTCAGCATGACAGGCTCAATTCCCAGGCAGGGTACGAGCCTGGATAGCTGTTATGAACCCCAGTGGGGGCACATAAGAGAGACAACTGATCAATATATCTCTCATACCTCCTTCTTTCTTTCCTTTTCTTTCTCCCTCCTCTCCTTTCTCTCTAAAAATAAATAATTAAATTCTTTAAAAAATAAATAAAGTGTCTAACTTAAAAAATAACCTAATGGCATTTAGGAAGGTAAATGTCATCTGGTTTTTGAGAGTAGCTTGCTTGTTATTTTATTAATTTTATTCTTCTAAGTAACTACATTGGAATAATTTATGAACATCCAAAATTATACATTTAGATATACACAACTCGAGAGATGTGAAAATAAGATATTCAGAGCAACATTTTCTCATCAACGTAATCTGTATATGATTTTTCTGTTTATTAAGTGCATTTAAGGCTGCATGAAGTCTAAAGTTCTTTGCAATGATATGAAAATGTGGTTTGAGGATGGTTTAGAGGATGGTTATATAATTCTTTGTAATTTTCTTTATAGAAACTAGTTATTTCTTTTTGAGATTAGTTTCTAAGCAGTTCAGTTTCACTAAAACATGTTATCTGAAAAACGTTCAAATATTTGTGACCCTTTTCAACTTATCAGGAAGATCAGCTTTGATATTACTGTGGTGAACGTTTTGGACTTAGTTAATGAGACCCCTACTATCGACTTCTCTTCCTCTCTTCCTGTTTTTCTGCATATTAAAATCCAGTTGCTCTGTCTGCAAAGCAGTTTTCCAGATGTCTATACATCTAAGTGAAAAACTGACAGATGAAGCATAAAAATGGAAAGGCTTGAAAAATTTAAAACCAGAAAAATGAACCACGTTAAGCTCAATGTAATGTGCACAGTCTTGCCTTAATTTTCTTAGCAGCACCTGTTAGGATCAATATCATGGTAAAACTCAGATCATTAGTCTTAAAATAAAATTATATTAAAGAAAGTATCACACAGTGTAGTTTTTTTAATGCTCAGTCATTCAATTTTTATAGTGCCAAGTCATTAAAAAATAACTTCTTAGGTCTGCGCAAGCTGAGCCATGTATATCTGTTTTGCCTAGGATTTTAAATATACAATTTTAAATAGTGAGAAAGATAAACAGTAAAGACTTTGTGCAGATAAGAAAATAAACAGTTACAGCTACCACTACATTTAAAAGTGATCAAGGTTTTCTTAGAAAGGGGAAAAGAAGACAGAGAAGCCCTAGAGATTTTTTCAACCATGCCTTAGACATGGACAAGTACTATAGAGAAAGAAAATTCAGAGACTGCTGCTCAGGTATCAAAACATATCATCAACACCCAAACAAATCCTACTTCTCTTTCCTGAAAAAATGTTGATTTTGCAATTTGGAATAATGAAACTGCCAAATCTTACTCATTTAAAAATATCTGACATTATTTTCCCTTTCAAATAAACTCCCGGTTTATTTTTCTTAAAGAAAAATCCTTGAAGCAACTTTCCCATGTAATAATTTTACTATATTTTCTATTAGCTATTATTTTTAATTCTTCATACTTAAATCCAACACCTTCCATTCTCGTTATCTGAAATGTTTTTCTCCAACCCCTGAATGTTTTCTCTTTCTTCACGGAGAGGCCTTCCTGACCTTCCCAATATAGTAGAGATTGGGAAATGTAGTATATATTTCCCAGTAACTATTGCATTATTTTAGGTTGCTTTTTTTTTATAACAGATAACCACTAAAATTTAATTTTATTTATACTTTTTATCTATTTTCTGTCTTTTCTCTAATAAAAATCTATTGGCCAAAATATCAAGGATTTGCCTGATTTATTTGGTACAACTTGGTACTTTGAGTATTTTCTGAAACAAAGAATGTCCTTAATAAATATTGAATTGAAGGGTTGATTTATTTTTTTGTAAAGTAGAGGAAGGGGAGAGGCAACGTTTATTACTTGATTAAATTTTTACCATAGTTTCTTACTTTACTAACTTTTAAATTTGTATTTATTTATATTATGTTATTAACTCATTAATATTTTTCTTATTTTTATTGCTGTTCAGTTACAGTCATCCCCATTCCCCCCTATTGCTCTTCCCTGCCCTGTCCAACACTTGCTCCCAAAGACAATCCCCACCCATTGTCCTTGTCCATGGGTCCTTTGTACATGTTCCTTGACTTGATCGTTCCCCTTCTTTCCCCCGTTATCTTCCTTTGCTTTCCCTTCTGGTCACTGTCTGTTTTTTCTTTATTTCCATGTCTCTGGTTCTTTTTTGCTCCTTTATTTGTTCTGCTGATTGGATTCCACTCATAGGTGAGATTGTATTGTATTTGTATTTCACCTCCTGGCTAATTTCACTTGGCATAATACTCTGTAGTTCTACCCAGTCTGTTGTGAAGGGTAGTAGTTCCTTCTTTCTTTCTACTGCTTAGTATTCCGTTGTGTAATGAAATGCTAATGGAATACCAATTCCACAGTTTTTTGACCCACTCATTTACTGATGGACACTTAGGTTGTTTCCAACACTTGGCTATGGTAAATAACACTGCTATGAACATAAGGGTGCATAGGTTCTTTTGAATTGGTGTTTTAGTGTTCTTAGGGTATAATCTCAGCAGTGATATTAGTATTTTCATTATCTCTACAATAGCGTTTTAATTCATCTATGCATTTATCTTCTACTTTTTAAAACATTCTCAGGACCACTAATGATATTGGTACAAAGATGGTGTTTAATATATGTTAGTAATAAAAATAAAACAAGACAGACTAAGAAAAGCACTAAAGAAAGGAAGAAGAGAGGGAGCAATGTAGGAAGGAATAAGGTCAAGGTGTTGATCAATAACTTTTAACATAGTGGATCCACTAACAGTTTCATTCTAAATAAACAAGTAAAAATAGCACATTTAAAGTTTATTTTTAAACACCTGCTGTGAAGGATTTTTTAAATTGTTTAAACAATTAAATTAATATATAGCAAATATCTTTGTTTTGTTAATGCATTGGGTTGGCCAAAAAGTTTCTTTACTTTTTGTC
Organism: Micronycteris hirsuta; assembly: GCA_004026765.1. Classification (NCBI taxonomy): domain Eukaryota; kingdom Metazoa; phylum Chordata; class Mammalia; order Chiroptera; family Phyllostomidae; genus Micronycteris; species Micronycteris hirsuta. Next base: position 20,843 of record PVJI01009461.1, on the reverse strand, counting down.
TTAAAAAAAAAAGCATATTTTTCATTTTCACCAATAAGTTTATCGACTTGAATATTTTGAGTGTTTCAGCTATCTCCCAGGTGGTATAATGTTGATTGTTCTCAATTAATGTCTGAGTTTAATTGCTATCAACCTCAACTGATCTGCCCGACCGTGGAGCATCATCCAGAGAGAATCCAGATTGAAATTTCACAAACCACTTTTGACATGTTAGATCAGTCACAGCACCTTTGTGTGAAATGCACACACAGAATCTTTTTGTGTATGTATTTCAGTTGTGTTTTTACCTTTTTTTCAATAATAAAGTATAGCATGCCTAAAATGGTGTGTATTTTCTTCCATCTTCAATATTAAAATGACTACTCAAAAACTCACCAATTTTTGATGTTTTTTAAAATGCATGCTAACATAACAGTTGTCATGATACAATTTAACAAAATTGCTTTGAATGAAATTAAAGACAACTAAACACTACTAGAGCCAACTTATGGGGGGGAAAATGAACTTTATGGCCAACCCAATGCAATCTATGAGTTTTAGCTTGTCTAAGAATTTGTGTAACAGCACAAATTCTACTACTGTCGGGATACAGAATGGTTCCATAACCCTGAATAAACCTTCATGTGGCTCTATTACACACAGACTCTCTCCCCACAAATGGTACTGATTTGCTCTTTTTCTTCATGCTTTTGTCTTTGTCAGGATATCTATCAGTAGTTTAACAGAGTACGTTAACTGTGTGAGACTTGATTCTTTCATGGAATATTATGCTTTTGAGATTCATCCACCCAAGTTTATTTACAGAGTTTTTTGTTTTATTAACATGTAGCATTTTACCATATGAGTGTCTCATTATAGAAGAGTGATTGACTCCAATTTTCAGCAATTATGAATAAAGCTGTTTAAACATTTGCAGACAAGTTTTTATGTGAGCATAAATTTTCACTTTTTTTATAAAGGTAAAAAAACTGGTAGTACAATTGCTAAATTTCATGGCAAGTGTACCTTTCATTTTATAAAAAAATTTTGAAGTGTTTACTTTGCACCATTTTACATTACCGGCAACAATGTGTGTTGCTGAAGCTCCACATCCTGTCAGTTAGTGAGGCTAATTCTTTCTCTCGCCAATGTTACAATTTTTAATATAGTATCATTGAGCATCTGGTTGTGTGTTTATTTGCCATTTTGTTTATCTGCTTCATTGAATTATTTCTGCACATATTTTGCCATATATTTTAATTAATTATTTTCTTTTTGTTGCATTTTGAGAATTCTTTATATATGCTAAATAAAATGACCACTTTTGATATCTGACTTCATAATTTTTCTTAGTCTATTGTTTGTCTTGAGATTCTCGTAATGGTTTCCTTGGCACAGTGACCATTTTTAAACTTGATGAAGTCCTCCATACCATTTTATTCTTTTATAGATCACATGTTTGTTATCATATCTTAAAACTCTTTGCCTAACCCAAGGTCATGAAAATGTTTTCATATTTTCCTCACAAAATTTTATAATTTTATATTTTATAATTTAAGATACATAGTATGTGATTTTTATATAGAGTGTGAAGTACAGTTTAAGTGTTTTTCTTTTTTTACAGATTGTATCTATTTATTTTTAGAGAGAGAGGAAGAGAAGGAGAAACAGAGGGAGAGAAACATCAGTGTGTGGTTTTCTCTTGCATGCCCCCTACTGGGGACCTGGCCCACAACCAAGGCATGTGTCCTGACTGGGAAGAGAACCACAGGTCAGCAGGCACTCAGTTCACTGAGCCACACCAGCCAGGGTTCAAGTTTTTTCTTTAATATATTTTCAAGTATATCTATTTGTTTAAAAATAAAACTATCCTACTTGTCCAATAGTTGCCTTTACAGACTCTTGTCAAAAAGTAAGTTGACCATATTTATTTTGGTCTATTTCTAGAATCTGATCTTGATCTAATCTATATGTCTAGTCTTCTGCAGATACCACATTTTATTCACTACTATAGCTTATTGCAAAACTTAGAATCAAGTACTATGAGTTCTACAACTTCTTTTTATTCCAAAATTATTTTGGCTATACTATGTCTTTTGCCTTTCTGTATAAAGTTTAGAATATAAGCAAAAATCTTTGCTAGAATTTGTTTTGAGAAATTGCATTTAAAGTATATATCAATTTGAGAAAATTTGACACCTTTAGTATGTGGATTCTTCAAATTCATGGTATACCTTTATAATTACTTAGATCTTCTTTTTTCTTGTGCAGCATTTTGTAGTTATCAGCATGTCAGCAAGCAAATGATGAATATGTTTTGTTTGATTTATATCTACAAACTATTTTGAGGAGGAAAAGCAGAGCATTAAAAATTACTTCGTTATTGATTACTAATAAATAGAAACATGACTGCATTTAGTAGCTTACTGTTGCTTTTTCCACTTAGTTTTAAGAGCTATTTGGTAGAATTCTTAAATTTTTCAATTTAGAAATCATATCTACGAATAGAAAGTTTTATTTTTTCTTTACACACTGTATATTTTTGGATATTAAGATGTCCATACAATCCAAAGCAATCTATAGATCCCAAACAATCCCTATTAAAATAGCAATGGCGTAGTTCACAAATCTAGAATAAATACTCCAAAAATGTATATGTTGAGCCAAGACATCTGGAATAGCCTCAGCAATCTGGAGAAAGAAAAACGAAGTTGGAGGTATTATGTTACCTGTTATAAACTATACTAGAAAGCCACTGTAATCAAAACAGCCTGGTACTGGCATAAGAACAGGCATATAGATCAATGGAACAGAACAGAGTCCAAAAATAAACTCATGCCTTTATGGTCAATTAATATTTGACAAAGGAGGTAAGAGCATACAATGGAGTAAAGACAGTCTCTTCAATAAATGGTGTTGGGAAAATCAGACAGGTACATGAAAAGCTATAAAATTAGACCACCAACTTGCACCATATACTAGAAAACACTCAAAATAGATACAAACTTAAATGCAAGTTGCAAAACCACAAAAAATCTAGAAGAAAACATGGCACAAATATAAGGTGCAAAGGACATTGAGAATATTGATTTGGATGTTACAAATAATGTTTATGAGAGTAAAATAGCAGTTACCAGATTTTAGGGTGAGGGACATGGGAAGATGTTAGTGAAGTGTTACAAAGTTTCAGTTACATAAGAACAAGCTCTGGAGATCTAGTACATAGCATAGGGATAGATAGGTAGCAATATTGTACTGCATACTTGAAATTTGTGAGAAAGTAAATCTTAATTGATTATACTATGTACACACAGTGACTATGAGAGGTGATGAAATGTTCATTACCTTGATTGTAGCAATTATTTCACAATGTGTACATATAACAAGTCTTCCGGTTGAATAAAACATACACAATAAAAATAATATGAAGTGAATTCCCAAATTTATAATCTACAAGTAATGATGATTGTACTTCAAATTACAGAGCGAAAAATTTATAGAAGTTAAAAAAAAGTGCCTCGACGTTGCTGTGAGTGAACATCTCAGTGCCACTCAATACTCGAAATTGTGAATGGCCCCTTCTGGAGCTGTGCCGTACGCGATGGGCACAATCATACACAGCAACCACGGACACTGAACACTCCAAGGAGGCGTGTGGCACGTTGCTCGACCACGCTCGTCACTCTCCTATTGAAAGCACTAGAGACAGACAGACACCCTGCTGTAGGAATTGTTGAGCTACAAGAGCGAAGCACAAGTCATTGCTTATCAATTTAAAAAATTCACAGATACATTATTTTGTTATGTGGTCAATAAACACAAAATTAACTCTCAAGAAAAAAATTAAAGGGAATCCTAGCCAATTCATGTGGTTCAGGGCTAATGCGAGAATTCCTTTTTAAAATGAGCCATTGCATTACTAAGTAACCCCTTTTCAATGTTTAACTTTTTAGAAGTTGTTGAAAAGGGATTAGTACAGGCAGAGTAGATATTAGTAAAGTGGGGTAACTGATTTATCATGAGAAACTAAACATTAGTGATATATGTGCATATTCTACAGATTAAATAAATTAAGCTTTTGAATGTGTTTTTCTAAGATCTTTGTCAATTTCAAGTTGATTTTATTAGGAGAAAAATAAAATTTGAATAGGAGAAATGATATTTAATTAGTGGACATGTTTATGTTGAACCAGAAGGTTGACAATTGATTCCCAGTCCGGGCACATGCCTGGGTTGTGGCCGTCCCTGGCTCGGGGTGTGTAACAGGCAACCAAGTGATGTTTCCCTCCCTCTTTTTTCCCTCCTTTACCTTCTCTTTAAATATAAATAAATTAAGTATTTCAGAAAAAAAAAGGAAAAGTTAACATGAGATTTGTTTTTTGCATCGAGAACAAATTGTGTGAAATAACAAAAGTGTGTTCAGCAGAGATTCCCAATGCTGTAGAAGAGGTGACTGATGTCCACATGGCTAAAGTAAAATGGAATAAATAATCCGAGAAAGCAGCCATTAAAAGAGAATTCTTATTGGTTTCCAATGTCTTTATCCAGTTATTTTTTTTTCACACGCAAGTAAACAAAAGAGATTATGATTTGCTCTCTTAAAACATGTTTTAAGTACTTGGTAACATTTCGGTGAAATATCTTTCTGCAATGGATTTAATAAACTACAAACCCTGGGTATATTATTGATCATTATTCTACCATTGCTGGCAAAATATACCTGTGGCTAATTCTATTTCAGCTTTAATCAACAGGCTTCTTGAAGATCAATATTCCTTTTATATACCAGATTTTCGGCTGCTGGGTAGGTGTGATTAATTAAGGTCAATGTCACAGAATTTCAGTTAATAGACTTAAAACAGGACAAATTCAGGTCAGTGTTTAGACAATCGGTTTCACATTTCAAAGGTTAATATTAAAGCATTTCAGTTGCTATAATACGACTAGTCACTAATACCAAGAAGTCATCCCTTGTGAGGTAACTTGTCCACTCTTAACCACATGACAAGAAATGTTCTCAATGAGGGGGAAGTTGGAACAACTGCAATAGCATAAACAATAAAACATTAAAATATTAAACAATAAAAATTAAAAAACAACAAAAAAGGAAGTGTTTTCAATATATGAATGCTTATCTCAACTGCTAAGCCAGTGATTTCACAATGGAGGTGATTATATATATTTGTGCCTACGCTTATCTGAACTGCTAAACAATCTGAATTTTGTCAATTATATAGTTTGTTCCTGTTAGTTAAAACAATATGTATTTTTTATATACATGATATATATACTGTGTAACTTTTAAATAATGCAGCTTTGTACCTTGAGATAATTAAGGTAAAGGCCAGACTGTATTAACAGAAATTAAGCTATAAAATATTTAAAAAGGGAGGTGGTTTCATTACAATTCTGTATATTTCAAAGAATGGTAGTCACTGGATCTACTGACACTGAATTAAAGGAGAATAGCTTTTAAATTGTGTGTAATGTTACTAAGGCATTATGAGTATTTAAAATATTTTGCTCTTCAAAAGTGGGATAAGTAATTTTTCACAGGATTTTATGAAAACCATTAATTTGTATGGTATGCTTATATCTTGAAATAGTAATGAAGCAATAATAGTAACTAAACACTCAGAGAGTATACACAGTAGGTCAGGTTCTTCCAAGAGCTTTCCATATATTTACTTATTAATTCCTCACAGCAATGCTATGAGATGGGCACACGACTTATGTTCATTTTACAGTTGAAAAAGTTGAGGCACAGAAGCCTGCTGGCAAACCTGGCATTGCTGCTGAGCCTTATGCTCATAGGGTTTGTCCATGATCATGAAATCTCCAAGTGCAGATCTTGCCACAGTTTTCTTCTCCATATCCACAAATTATGCCTTATAATAGCTTATTAATTAGTCTTTACCATATAAATATGAATTATTTCCTAACAATGAATTCTGTGAAAACAATTTGAAAGGAGAAAACAACATGAAATTAGAACCAGTTGTGGGAAGGGACTAAAGAATTAGCTGATGGAGAGCCACCTTGTCTTGGCGAGGTACCACAGAGGGAAGATGTGGAAACTGAAGGGATAGCCTGTGGGCTCCAAAACCTTAGAAGAAGACACCCAGAAAAGAGCTTGGAATAAATATGAAGAAAAGTGATGTAGTTGTTTCTAAATGTTTAACTTCAATGAATCATCATTAGTTATATGCAATTATTTAGATAGCATAACACTTATCTTTATAAAACATAATTGCTATGGAATTCCTTTGATAGTCATTTAAAGATAGCATTAGTTATTTATGATTACAAAATGTAAACTAAGGAACAACATGTATACTGTCCATGAGAGGATAGTAAAAACATGTAAAATAATTAGAAATTTCATTTCACTTGGAGAACCTACTAAAATATTAAATTTCTGAAAATTAATATAATGGAAATTAATTATAAATCTCAAAGAGTTTGACTTTATTATAACAGATATATAATTTATAACCTTAGGAATAGTAGAAATGTTTATTTTTGTATATTCATTAACATTCTTATATTTGTTGTGAATCCAGCTCTATTGAGAATGTGTCTATTAGTAGCATGTGTGTGAGAGAGTGAATAAAGGAGAAAAAGAGGGAGTGAACAGAGAGCAAAAACCTCAACTGAGGATAAACAGAACTTCTTTGTTTTTACATAAGATTTCCTGAAGAAAATGTAATTGGCTTGTTATTTGTGCATACATTCATTCCTCAGATATTTATTGATTGAGCTTTAAGTGACTTAAAAGTCCCTTTCTTAGACTCTTTTGGTTCAAAACTCACATTATTATTTTAAGCTGAAACTAGTAATCAGGATTCATGTAAAAAATTCCAATCCATTTATATAGAGAAACTAAGGAAAATTATTATACAGTTGTTAAAAAGACATGGAAGAAAACGCTCTTTGTGGTAGTTGGTATTGTTATGGTTTGCTTTGTTGAGAGTATTGGAGAGAGAACGATGGGTGCCACCTTGGGTAGAAGTTTAAAGACCCAAGAAGAACTGTGTTTCCCCTTGACCTCTGACTGGCGGCATCCCAGAGCAGGGCTGCTTCTCCAGTCTCGGTGCCAAAGCGAAGATGTAAAGTCCTGGAGCAGGGACATAGGGGGTGCATAGTAGGCGCATTACTTGACGGAGAAATGAACTGAGTATATCACTGAGATGTAGACGTTTGTTTGTGCAGCAGCTTAAGTTAGCCAAAATTAACATATTTATTCCTTAGTATGTTAAAAAGTTAAACTTCTTTTTAGAGCATAAAATAAAAATATTCCAGAATATTGATTAATATTATCAAGCGATGACAAATATTTTCTGAGAAGCTTTCATTACACTGACCATAAAGTCATTTTGTGACCGATTGAAAAAGAAATGCCCAGACATTTATTGTCTATGAAATTGTCTTGAGATCATTGGTCATCTTAAACAGTGCAGGTGAGTGACCCACTACAAATATTACAAGATGTTCTCTTCATCTTAGTAAGGGAATTTGAACAGACAGGAGGTTAAATGCAAGGGAAGGATCACCAAAGGAGGGAAATAAAGTGGAACAAGAAAATATAAAAAGATATCAAATAATACTTCTCACATGTTGATGATGGCTCGCTGCAACAAAAACACAAATAAATATTTTATGCATCACATTCCTTGCCCTAGAATCTCATTTAAATTTTGTTTGCATTCAATTTTCTGACAAACTTGCAATACGGTTGCAAAATCCAGCAAATACATATGTATATGACAGAGAAAAAGCTGAGATTTAACATACTAGTCACTTAACAGGGCCACCATATTTCTGAACATTCATTATGTAGATGAAACAGTGAGTAAGATTTTGCCTGAAAGACAAATAGATCACATTATATTTCAAGGAAAGGACATTTAAATAAATTGGAATTATTCTGAAAGTGCTAACAGCAGTAAATTTTTCAGAGAGGTTGGAGTTACTTTGGGATCCATAGTAATTTATGATTGATGATAGAAACATTATAGTGGGTATAAATTATGTAGAACCCCAGTATTCTGATAAATAGTGTTCTGCTAAACTCAGATAATTTTGACAGAACTTTATGTCTAAAGCTATTATAAATAGTTATTGCAAATATAAAATAGTAAATATTAAACAGAAGGTATTCATATATAAATGAAATAGAATTACTAATAAATTCAATCTGGAGAAGTAAACAGGAATAGTTTTAAGTGTAAAGTAACAAGTTTTAAATTCCTACAAGACTGTCTGCACATTTCATCATAAGTGCATAACTGCTATATAAAAAACAAACACTCTGTATAAATTATGGGTGGTACATTTAGTTTTGTTGATATATGGTTATAAGGGGATCAAAATTTCTGTTTTCTGATTGCTGACTTTGGAATTAATTAACAAGAAAGGCAGGGAAAACATACTATTCTTATAGTATATAAATTGAGCAAGGAAGCTCAATTATATTTATTTGACATTTTCTTATTTTCCTATTTCAGTATATGTGCTGATATTTTTAAATCTATAGCATAATTTTGAAAATTATAAAGCTATGTATGCATATGCAGAACATGAAGTGAACCATAGATCAGATAGCGATATATCACTTATATTATTTCAAAGTTTAATATTGTATTAATGTACTTAAAGCGATGCCTCAGTGCTATTCAGTGGTAAGTGGCCTCTTTATTATTATTATTTCAGACCTTTATTAACAGGTTCTTGAAGTTTGTTGACTTCAAAAAAATCACTTTGTAAATTTTCATTACAAATTAAAAATGGGTTCTTAAAAATCTCAACTTGACTAGATATGAAATAACTTAAAAACCTTTAAAGGTGTGCTGAGAAAATACCAAAAAAGATACATCTTCAGATAAAAATAATAAAGACCCCATGTGGCATAGATAATGGAGATAGTTCTAGTCATCTGGTCAACAGGCAAAAAGCAAGCTCTTAAGGTCTTCAGGTCCAATCTTCTCTTCATTTCTCATTGCTGGAATTTCATATTCATTTCTTCTTGTTGGATGGCTAAACCGCATTAACTGTAGGGATGAGAAGCCGGCATTTACTTAGCCCTGCCCTGCTCAGCTTGGGGAGAAGAAGAATTCTCAGCTGGTGGGTCAGCTATTTTGGGGCCTTTGCGATCTGGTGGTTTCTGGTAGTTAGTGGCAGTAACTGAATTTGCAGAGGTATGCAAATAATTGCTGACCTTGGGTCTCATCTCTTTGATTTTCCTTATCTTCTTCATTGCCATCCTCTCTAGGCTGTCTTCGGTGGGTAGGGCCCCTGCGAAATCATGGTCTGTAGCATATATATATATATTTTTTTTTTCTTTCTCACTGGTCCACCTTGTTCTCCTGTACCCTGGCTGCCAGCAGCCTCCAACAATTCACCTTGCACAGGTGGGTCGGAATACTGTGGTGGAAGCCCACAGGGTCTCCACCTGCAGTAAGGGAGGAGCCAATGCCGGTGGCAGGCCCTCTTGGGCCTGGAGCACCCCGATCCCTTTCCCTCACTCTCATACTTCTGGTACATTCAGCTGGTAATTGCAGTGAGGGCCCCTACGATGTGGAAAGCAGGTCTATAATGGTTACGGTCTGCTGCATATTTACGGCCTTGCACTGGAACTCCACCCACCAGGGCTTGTAACATTTGCTGCCTCTGCAGCCTGTTCTCCTTCAACAGCGTCAAACTCTAGTTTCTCCATCTCCTACACTGTGAAGGTACTTCCTGGGGTTATTCTTCTTTATGGCAGTCTGGTGTACAAATACATCTTTCTTGGAGTCATCCCAACTGATGAAGCTTTTTTTCTTTTTTAACATCAAACAATTTTACTGTTCCTAAAACCTTTGTTTTGATGTCCTTGTTCCACCTGGCAGGCACCTCAGACATCAGGGCGCTCAGGCCTGGCTCCCTGCAGCTTCTGTCCACAGTGCTGGGCATAGTGTCAGTAGCCGCTGAGGGTGGGAGCTGCAGGCAAATGTTGCGTCTTGGCCTCGCTGCTCACGGGTGCTATGTTGGAGACTAGGGTACAGGTGCTGTGATGGAGACTAGGGTACAGGTGCTGTGATGGAGACTAGGGTACAGGTGCTGTGATGGAGACTAGGGTACAGGTGCTGTGATGGAGACTAGGGTACAGGTGCTGTGATGGAGACTAGGGTACAGGTGCTGTGATGGAGACTAGGGTACAGGTGCTGTGATGGAGACTAGGTCCGGCTGAGGCATCTGCGACTCCGCCCGGGGTGTGATGGTAACCAGGCGGTGCGGCTGCTCAGTGTTTTGTGGAGCCCGCTCTCTGCTCCCGCTACAGATCCAACTCAAACTCGGCCTCTTAACCAAAGTAAAAAGCGTAGCAAAATGGGTCTTGACAAAGCTGAGTCTTCCCCAACTGGTAAATCTCCATTTTCAATCTTACTAAAAATAGGACCCAACAGATGGTGAGAGTCTCTCTGCTGTCTAAGGGGACCTCGCTAGTCACGTCTTTACATTTTAAAGACCATTCCAGGTCATTGCTTGGGATGTGGACTTTGACAGACTGACCCTAGTGAAATACTGAAAAGAGAAAAGTATAAATGAAAAATTGAAGGAACGATAAATTATAAGACACCTTATTCTTAGATACTCTTCGAGTAACTTTGACATGGAAGGAAAATGAAGGTCGATCATGACAGAAGTTCCTATTATTGGTACGAAAACCCATCCATTTTTTCATTAAAGGTGTCAGATGTCTAACCCTCTCTGCCACACGTCAGAGCACGGTAGGTAAAGATTATAGCTGCCATCTGTGCCGTCTCTAATTTATTATTTCTCTTCCGCATGTACCTTATTGACCATGCAACTTATAGGAATGTTAGATAAACCACAAAATATCTATTAAGCTATGTATTTGTCATATAAAGATAGCATAAAATGTAAAATATAACTACTATACATTTCTGTTTGTATCTTAATACATCTTGACAGGTAAAAAAATGAGTTATAGTATTTACAGTACATGAATCTATAATAATTACATATCATTTAATATATATGTGAATAAAATAAAGTTATACTTGATGAAATTATCTTTATCACTCTTTTTTAAGAACCAAATATATTGCCTTGTAAACGCTTTATTTTTAAACTCCCAGTGTCAAAGTATAATTGATTGCTTGTAAATCTTTTTTGTAAGGTTTTTGTGTACCTCAGGCCAAACTACCTGAAAATGAAGAGATAAACTTTTCGCTAAAGCATCCCTTCCATTTGTAAACACTAAAATGACGAAGAACAAGGAATAACTGGCGCATCTTCACACACTGTTTTTATTAGGTAGACACTGTCTCCAAAGTAAATTATGTCCAGATTAGAAGTGATTTAGCACACTAAATTATCTTGTCGCTTTACCTCTCTAGACTTAATTATTGTGTGCCCTATTGATAGATAAAAGTCACAGTAGAGAAGGATAATTTATCTAGTAGTAGACTATCTCTACTACCAGTATAGAAAATGACAATAGTCATAATCCCCAAATTATCTCTTATTACCTATTCTGAGACACAGTCGGAGCAACAACTGCAATTACCTAGAAAGAGTAACTGTATTTAATAGCTCACTCGAGTGAACCCTAATTCTGCACAGGGGGTTGTCATATAAAAATCCCAGCAGATTCTGGTTTAAGTGAAATGTTCTGTTCTGTTGTTTCTCGCCAGTTAAAGCACAAATGGACATTTGCACTATAATGATAGCAATGGACCACGTTTTCCTCTCTGGTGATTCGAAATACTAGAGGCTACTAAAGTATTTCTTCTTAATTGCCCTATTTAGCTTTCCCTGTGGGAGGAAAATAAAGTCTAATGCAAAACAGTCATTAATGGAAAGTGTTACTTAAATGAAGGGTGATTTATAAGCTGCATTTTGCAAAATATGACATTAATCATTACTTTAGGTTCTGCTGATATAAATGATTGCAGGAAATTGGGGTGACTGAAGAAAAGAACATCTATAACTAAATGTAGAAATTCAAATTACATGTAGACATTTTAATCTCTAAGCTTACCAGCAAAACAAAGTTGTATAAAATGTTTTTCAGAAATAGGATATTAAGCCTGAGATTTATAAAAAAAGTGAAGAGCAGAAAATCATTGAGACATATTTGGGTATATTTGTACAAACAGTGACTAAATAAAACAAAAATATTAATATTATGTCAGGTTAAAATAATGTAAAACTAACATATGTAATAATATATAAATCAGATGAGATTGCAATTGGAATTATGGTACTTTCAGTTTTAGGGGACAATGATTAAAAGATAAATTGCTTTAGATTTTGACATTACAAGAGAGGCAAAGATTGAATGGTAAATTTACATTTAGATTTTGAACATTTAAAATGTTCCATTGTAACCAATAAGTGCATAGCATGTAAAACTCCCAATGCAGTTGATGAAAACTATGGAATGTTAAAATCATTTAATGTAAAAGAAGGTGGGACTAGAGAAAATAAATACACAGAAGGTAGAGTACATGAAAGTAGATAAAAATGATGGCATAAATTCAAATATTGTGAAAAATAAAAATTCTTTAGTTACAGAATAAAATTTCAGAGAGCAAATAAAATAAACCCAACAATGTATTATTTGCCAGAGTCTACATTTAAAGTAAGAATAAAAACCAGCTGAATGTGAAATGATGAAAAAGGTATGCCAAACAAAAATTTACCAAAAGAGTACTTTTAATATTAATAAAAAATGCTTCACATTTTACATTTGAAATAAGAAGGACATGCTAGAATCTGTCCCATTTTCACTTGGATTCACTCCTCACTCTGACTGTGCCCTTCGGTTGATACAGGGGTCTCTCTGACTGTGGCCTTTGATTGATGCAGAGGTCTGGCCCTTGCTGGCTCTGTCACCTGATCAAAGGGTGGCGTCAACAGCAGACTGAGGTGAATGGAAAGGAAAGAATTAGGGTGTTTCAACCTCTCACTCTCTATGTCTTGGGTCATGTGTCCCTCAGCGGTCCCTTCTTCCCTTAGTTGATGCTCTGGCTGGACAGCTCCAGCCTGGCCCCTGGGTTCAGGTAACTGTAGCTCCTACCTCCTACCTCCTACTCCTACCCATGGCTTCCTTCTATTGCTAGTTCATAGGCTGCCTCAACATCCCCTGCTGTCCTCACATCATTCCCATGTAACTTAATTATTGGTTTTAAATTTTCTCTGAGTCACTTACTGTGGTTTCTGTCCTACTGATTGGACTTTGACTTCATATTAAGGATCACCATATGATGAAATATTTTTTCACCAGAAATGTATAATGATACTAATTTTATATACACCTAATACCATAACTTCAAAAGATATAAAAAATGTAGAATTACATATACAAGTAGGTAAGTCCACCATGATACTAAGATATCTTAACAAATGCCAACAATTCTTCTCAAGTGCAACGTTCTCCCAAACTTATTAGCCGTGAGTTCCTATTTCTAAACAAACTGTATAAAACCATCAATTATAAAACTCTTTTGCATGCATAATTTTCATTTGTGCTATTTGTCCTCACTATTTTTTTTTTAAAGATTTTATTTATTTATTTTCAGAGAGAGAAGAAGGGAGGGAGGAAGAGCAATGTATGGTTGCCTCTCACATGGCCCCCATTGGGGACCCGGCCCGCAACCCAGGCATGTGCCCCGACTGGGAACCGAACCGGGACCCTCTGGCTCCCAGCCCGCGCTCAATCCACTGAGCTACACCAGCCGGGCATGTCCTCACTATTTTTTAAGCACATCTGAAATGTCTATTATTTGCTACTACTAGGTACCTGTGGGAGAAAGAAAAAATAAAAACCCATTAATATTTTCAATTCAGTAGGAATACAGACAACTGACAACATCATGAAATAGAACCAGTAAGATAGTAGAGATATGTACAAAGTGCCAAAAGAGGGAATTGCCTGTGAAGGAAATTAAAACAAGATCTTGAAGAATAAAAGGATTTGTATGAGGAGGAAGCTGAAAACATATTCTCAACTCTTTTATTTATATATTCAATCTTAATCAGACATTTTTCATGCCAGCCACAATTTCTGGTACTGAGCATATGTAACTCTGAAATATACTGGTTGATATTACAGAGTTCATAATCTATTGGGGAAACAGAAGATTCAGGAAAGACCCACTGTCTAGGCTGAGGAAGGGGAGCTAAGCACATTTCTTATAAGAGGTGATTGAATAAGGAGGCTTTTGAAAAATTAAGCAAAGTGATTATCAGAAGAGTGAGCACAGTGAAGCTGTGGACAAGGATGGGGACATGGTTTTAAATGGTGAGAAAATATCTCTTCAAGGGAAAGCATCTTGCGTTTCTTTTCTTTCTTTCTTTCTTTCTTTCTTTCTTTCTTTCTTTCTTTCTTTCTTTCTTTCTTTCTTTCAGTGCTGACTTAAATTATACCATTCTTGAAAAATGAATCCATATTTCTAAACAAAAGTTTGCCTGGTGTGAGATTTCTTTGTACCTCTAAAGACATGCCACTTTAAACATGTTGATGCCCTTGAAAAAGGTGATACTCAAGAATTTGAATTTTGTATGCAATCAGGAAGATATCCTTCCAGTTTAACAAATATTTTTGGATTTCTGTTTTATTATTATCACTTAAAATAAAAGGGAAAGAGAAAGTAAACTTATTAAGCCTAGAAAAAATTATCTGTTAGTTTAATCCAACTTGTTTATTGATACTTCTAGAAGAAATTTTGAATCAGAAAGAATATTATTTCCTTTAGGTAGAATTTTGTTTGTAGTTTATGCTACTCTCTCTTCAATTTTCCTTTAGGCCACCAAGTGTTTCTTCAGCTCCTTCACAATATATGACTCTCTGCTTGGGAAATGATATGGGTTATGCATTAAATCAGATATTAATCATTAATAAGTTACATATTAAAACCTTTGTCTTAACATAAAGAAAGGAGTTTGGCACGATTTCGGGAATCATTTTTTGTTGATCTGATGTAAGGTGCATTATTCTTCATAAGTGAAACTTGATAATGCCCTTTTATGGGACAAACTATGTTCCTTTTTCCTCCAATACTTTACCCCTTACCTAAAATCCTCTTCAGTAAAAGAGCCAACATAACTCTTGTCACATTTTATTCTAATCTGCTTTCTCCTTTTTAGCTGAACTTTGATGCTATCCAAATCAGTAAATATCATAAAGTCAGAATACTGAATTCTGAATACCTATAATCCACACAGAACAGATGGGGAATTCCAGCAGGGTCAAAGAGGCAAATTCAAAAGTGGAACAGAAGACCTCTCAATTTCTGAAATTGTAAAGTGGTAGAATCAAGTTTATCCTTTAGCACCACTTCAAATAATATCCTAGTTTGCTAAAAAATTATCTGCAATTGAGATGACTATTTGATTTTTGTAAATTTATTAATTTGGACTTTCAATGTGCTTATTCAGCTTCCCCTCAAAGCAAACTTTTATGTAGCCAAACTAATCTTTTTTTTTTTTACTGCAATTAGTTTCACATTTAAAAGAAAAGACATATCAAGTTACATGAATATTTGCATATTCCTTGAGTTATCATTGTAATGAAAATTCCAAAGATGCCACATTACTCAAAGATATTCTAAGGTTATCAAAAAGCATAATTTACTACTTGAATTCATACCTCTAAACACACACTCCAATACCCAGCCCTGAAAATACTACTCTCTAGAAAGAACTTATCACTCTCGTTTGTCACTAAGAGCTGTGTCAAACTGTGCTACATCACATTTTCCTGTTACCCAAGAAATAGGTATTTCAATCAATAGTCAATCAAATAGTATGCTTAAAAATTATTTTGTAGTTTTCTCTGGAATCTTGACATTTTAACTGCTTTTTAAAAAATCTAATCTTTTCTACCTAAATATCATATTTTTTGCATATTGATAACTCAATAATACTTGTAAATGAACATTTTATGCTTTTGACTTGAAAGTATACAGAGCAACTTGGCAAGAGCAAATTTCATGTTTTAATGTAAATTATTATTATGTCTTTGAGCAGATGTTAGATTTTCAAACAGGCTGGATGCAATTCTGATTCACAGCTCTAGTATTTCACCTGGTGACTCAGCAGAGATGAACTTTTCCCCTATAGCAAAGATAAAGTAATTTTTTTTAAAAGATGAAGCAATTAAAAAAAAGGTATTTTCAGACCAAATTTGCATTCATTCAACATGAATATGTTGTTAATGATTTCCGTGATGCAGGGATAGAGAAACTGTCTAATGCATAAAATATAAAAAAGAAAATTGACTGTTTTATCAGATAATAAAATATTATCTATGAATATTTGTGATTTTTCAGCATAAATGCATATCCCTTATAGTTGTACAGTACTTTAGAACTCCCAGAGAACATTTATATGTCTTATATTAGCTGAAAATAAGATATGAATCAGGCATTATATCATTATTTTAAGTAAACACAGCCAGAGCCATGAGGTCTGTTGCCAAATTTCACAGGGGAAAATTAACTCCAGTAATAGGACTGAAATCAGGGTTTTACGTCCTCTGATATATTAACCCTAATGTCTCCTAGATATTGCACCATTAAAGAACAAGCCCTTTTTTATAAACAAGAAAATGTTTTTAAGACCATGTAAAATTATTTTTAAGAATGCATTACTACAGAAAGCTTAAGGTTTTAATTGAATTCCAAGCTCTAAATATTTCTGGATCAAAAACTTCTAGCCCCTAGCAAAAGGGCTTTGGTTTGTGGTCCAGTCCCAGCAGATTACCTAATTACTTGTTTTCTCAGTCTGCCCTCAGTCTGTCCATAATTCTTCACTCCAAACACAGAGCAGATTTCTCCCTTAATTCCACAAAACTCCTCTTAGTCCAAGCTGTAACTCTGAACCTAACTTTAATGAAAGTTTGGAGATATCAGGAAGAAATTACAGCTCAGAAAAGAAAATGTTAGCCGCAGACAGGGGCTATAAACTCTTCGAGGTAGCGCAATGTACAGGGTGACTCTTTCTGGCTCCGTCCTGCCTTATTGCCCATTCTCCGGCTATCAGATGGCAAGGACCAGTTTATCTCCCATCAGCGGTGATGTTTGGAAACTGACTTTTACCTTCATCTTCTCCTGATGACTGTAGTGAGGAAGAAAAATACTATTTTCTACTCCCAGGCTCTCGCCCACCTTCATTTAAAATATTAATAAACTATAGAAATGCAAATAATCAATTAAGAAAAACTTTTAAATTATTGTGTGAAGTAGTTTAGCTTGAATTACTTCATGGCAGCATTCAATTTTGCCTTTTTTTTTGCAAAAACAAAACGCCCATTAACATTTTCCATTAATTTAAAAAAAAGTTTTTGCTTAAAGAGGCTTACCAAGTATAACTGACAGCTTTAAAATATTGTTTTCTTCCTCTCTGTGGCAAGACTGGCAGCTGATTACTGAAGACACTCCTTCTGTTTTGGCCATACATTTACAGCATCTTTTACACTTAGGTGTATCCTGTTAGCCAAAGGACTGAACGTAAAAGTAAAAATACCACTTCTAGACCACACCGATAAAAGTAATTTGTGCATCATTATCCATGCTTTTCTCTTCTGTGGCTTCATGTGGAGAAGCATGGCAACCTTGGGGGCCATGGTGGCACAGCCACAAATGACAGCCATGTCTGTCAATCATCATGCAGAGCAATCTCCTGTCTGCAGCAAAGGCACTGGACTGTTGTGTAAAAATAAAGTTTTCGTGTATGAAACGATAGAAGGCAGTTTCTCTTAAATATAACATTATATTTTCTTAACAATTGCATTTATGTTCTACCCTGTTAAATTTCAAAAACATATGTCTTTCCTCAAAATATCTGTTTACATTGCTTTCTGTTCCAGATTCTTTGGCAGAGAGCAGGTGCGAAGATGAAAGTGATAAGGGCCCCAGTCCTTCCTGAATAGGTTTCTTCCTTTCCTGATGTCGTTCTCTCTGCTGGGTTTTGGGAGAACTGGATGAGGTGGGCTACTCCAAACTGCACCAATGCTGCCAACTTACCTACCAATGCTACCTGGCTTGGAGTCAGTATTGACTGGCAACAGAAAAGCAGAAAAAACTGTGGATCTTAGCTTCCATTTTTTTTGGACTCAGCCTTCACAATCCCGTAGGACATTCTCTTCTGTAATTCCCAGTGTCTTCCTCAAATTCTGCCTCCTTCGAATAAGTCTGCTGCAGAAGATTTTTTCCTTCCAGTTTTATTCTTATTTGGTGAAAATCTTCATTGACATTAGGTCTTGAGCTTTTCTTTAAAAACTACATGTACTAAACAACCTCATCGATTCTTTACTGTAGTAAGAAAGAAAGACAATGTATCTTGCTCCAAATTGTTTTACAAAAAATTATATAATAAGGTAAATATAAAGCCACAACCCTCAATTCCTGGTAAAAGATGTGAATACCTGGTTAAGGCACAAAGATGTTAACTGTTAAATAATGTTAAACAGTCCAGGGGAAAGCTCTGGCTCATATTAAATTTAGTGATATTTGAAATGGGCAGAGAAAAAGAAGAACAACAGGGAAGAGCAAATATTGGCAAGAAATCAGAAGTCACACCTAAATGGGCAAAGTGTGCAATAAAGCAAGCCTGGCGAGAAGAGATATATGCCACTCTGCAAACTACTAAACACCTTTGATCCTGCTACTCTCTTAAGCTTTCTTCCTTTTCCTTATTAACCCCAAATCCTCTCAAAAGAAGTTCTGCTCTAGTTGCTTTATTTTCTGACCACTTATACACTTCTTAACTCCTTAATCAGCATATACAGGTTTTGTGAAAAGTCACAAATTCTGTGAAACAGAAATAGTTAAGAAATAGGCTTTGATATCCTAAGGACATGTGTTTCAATCCAGAGCCAGCTACTCAACAAAGGACTAAAAGGATTAATTAATCCTGCCAAGCTGCCATTCCTCTCTGGCAAAATGAATAACATCATATTTAACTCTTGTAGTTATTATGGTAATTAAATGAGATGAATGAAGGTAAGTTATTTATCACAATCACTATTACTGGTAAAAAATACTGGCATTGTTATTCACCGAATCCAATCTCTTTTTTTCCCCAGGTCTTTTTCTTCTAGACCTCTCAGAAGCATTCAGCAGTGCATTCCTTGGGATCCTATACTAGCATAAACCGTAAGAAGTACACTCCTAATTGTGGTATTCATCCTGTCCCGTGAACCGCACTTAGCTATTGTTTTCAATATCATTTCCCAAAAATAATATTTATGAAATTTCACTCCTGTTCTATTGAACTTATTTGATCCTTCAAATACACATTTCAAATTCTCCAGGGGGTTTTCAACTCCTCATTCTAGTCTTTCTGCTTGGAATTACTCTTAATGCCATTCTTGTTATATTTTTCATAATCAGAGAAACATTTCTATACATTAAAAAACAGAATTCAATTGTATTATAGAATATTATTGTGCTTCATTTATCACAATCATAAGTGATTGGACAATTTCACAAATTGCTTATTTTCATTTTTTAACTTCATAGAAAGTGCCATAGCCTTTCCCATTAACTAACACTTGTATTTGGGATTATAAATATGCTTGAAACTAGAACAACTTGATTTGCATTTGCTCCAGGCAACAAATATCAGAATCCTGATACGGACTGCTGTTTTTCAACAGAGGTGAGACAAATTAATCCAGCAAGTGACAATTCCTATGACATGTTTTATGCTTAGCTTGCCACTGGTAATTGAAACAGAAGGTAGAGTGGTTTTAAACTTTCCTGATAGCATATCGCTTTACAGTGGTTTGTCAATTCCTGCTTCCCTTCCTATTTCCAAACAGTGCCTGACTCAGATAAGAAACCAAAGTTTAGTTGGAAAAAATAGTGTGGATTAGTTAAGGTAGCAAAAGTGACAGAACAAAGATACAATCTGAGATTGTGAAACCTGCAATTTTTAGGATCACTTTTTATCTCCTCCTCTTAACTTTAGGTATTTTGCGCACATTTCCCCCAGACAAGTAGTTTTGTATCTCTTGCCGTGAGTTGTCAGATTCTGTTAAGTTTACTATGAATTTATCAAGTAGGCATTAAGAAAACTTTTCTATCTACATGATCTCTAAAAATAGATGCAAACATTTACTAGAATATATAACATAAATTCATAACTAGAATCTCAACTTAGAATATTTTAGGTTAAATATGATTTATATCCTCTAAAATAGCTATATCTATTTATATCTATATCTCTATATATCTATACATATGTATATTAAGTTTTTATACCTTCTGCTCATTTATTTGATCTAAGTAAGCATTTGTGTGTGTATGATGGAATGAGATAAATTCTCATCAGGGCTTGTGTAAGTTCAGGTCTTCTGAGAAACAGATTTCAATATAGAAAATACATTCAAATGATTTATTAGGGACGTGACGGTGAGGACAAATTAAGAGGGCGAGAGGGCAGGTGGTGGTTGGACAGACTGCAATGTAGCTCTGACCCTTGCGAAAGAGAGAGGGAAGGAAGGACGTTTAAGGGGTAGCGTCTTAGAATGCATTTTGGTTCTATGCTGTTCAGCAAGGTTGTTGGGGAGTCTTCAAGGCAACATCAGCCGAGTCTTCTGTCTCCCAAGAAGGAGCCTTAGTATCCCTGCCATGTTTAGTCATCAGTGTGGAAAAATATCTTTGCTCAAATATATAGATAAATCTCAAAATACAGCAGCCTGAGTTTCCATTATTTATGCTTTTTGATGTCAAAGACATCAGTGAACATTTTTATGGCAGCCACAGAACTCAATTTCAAAATCTTATGTTAAAGATAAAGTAGAATTTATGCATAAACTTGCTCTTAAGTGAAGGGGTTATAAGGAAACATTG
>PVJI01009460.1:0-65335 GCA_004026765.1 Micronycteris hirsuta | reverse complement strand
TTCTTTTCTGGTTGGATGTTTTTTTCTTTCTGCTGGTCCACTCCGTTGATTTGAGTCCCAGTTTCCTTATCTCTATTGGTTCCCTGCAGATCTCTCCTCATCTGTTCAAGCAAGTTCATTAATTTTTCGTCGAATTCTGAAAGCATCCTTATTACAAGGGATTTGAACTGTGCATCTGATAGGTTGGCTATCTCTTGGTTGGTTAGCTCTGGGGTTTTGATCTGTCCCTTTCTTTGGGCCATTTTTCCCCCCTCGGTGAACCTGTTACTGTAAGGGGGGCGGAGTCTTGGGGATCCCCTGTGCAGGGAAGTTCCCGGTAGTTGTGCTGGGACCATAGCCTCTGGGGGCGGGGCCTGAGCGCACAATGGCGCCTTCTCCGCTCTCCGCACCCACACCGCCTCCTGCAAGCACTTCGGGCCCCTCTGCGCTGGCTCCGGGGGTCGCTCCGGGGTCGGTGGACGGGCTGCACAGCTCCAATCCCCCGAGGGTCTCCCCAGCGAACTTTCCTATGAGGCCCGGTGTTCCTCCGGCCGCGGACTCCACCCCCTCACCTGCTCTCGATCTGCGCCGTTGAGTTGCGCCCCATCTTCCCCCAGGTTCTCTCTGCACACGAATGCAGACCTGCTGAGTCCACCGGTCTCTCGGCCCCGCTGGGTCTGGATGAGCCGGGCGCAGACCGAGCTTCAGTCGGTCCCGTCTGGGTGTGCTTCAGCCCCGCGGGAACCGCCCCTCCAACCGCGGACCTGCCGTCTGCTCACCTGCTCGCCGCAAGGTCGCCGAGCGCTCTCCCTTCGCTCTGCACCTTCTGGCTCACCAAACTTGATGAATGTATCTTCTTTAATTCCTTGGTTGTCGGACTTCCTCTCAATATGATTTTCTGTCAGATCTGGCTGTTTTTGGATGTGTAGATTTCTGGTTTTTTCCCTTGTTTGGCTGTGCGAGGCGGTACGGTGCATTCACTTATGCCACCATCTTAGGAAGTCTATCGATTTTACTACATTCTAACTTATATACACACACACACACACAGAGAAAGAGATAGATATACAAACATATATGTATAGATATGTCTATACATATATATTTACTCTTGAGGTTAGTTATATCTAGTGTAGCAGTAAGGTGGAAATACTGGGTAATGGTGGGCTGCCACACATCCCTTCCCCACTCTGCAATATTCAGTGACATCACGTGTGCAGCTTAAAATCAGCCATGGTGGGAATATTCACGTCATAGAAATCTGCAAATGCTACAAGTCAGAGCTTGATTTATCGTTTTGCTAAGTATCTAGACTTAAGGATGTGATGAAGAAAATGTTAATGATGCAGTTTACACTTGTAAAATATGTCAGGTCTATAACTTTGAGGAAATAATCTTCCAGTACTACAAAACTTTTATCCAATTTAGCAAATAAGCCGTGCACATCATTGACAAATGAGTAAAGTTCCAACATACATCTTTATTTTTTAACTTTCATCTTATTAGTTAATGTAAATGAAAATACCGAGCACCATTCATGTTACAACTACACTCATTCATCAATTGCCACAGCTCGGGGAATGATAAAAGAGTTCAGCAAAAAGCAACAAAAACACTCAGCGAGAATCAGTTCACTACATGGAACTCGTGAGAAGGAGTATTTATGTTCTGTTATTGCTAGTGCACATATTTTACGTCAGTAAAATTTTAATAAACTTATAAACCTGTATACATCTATACCTACGTATACATGTAAACCTTATTTTTGCAAAGAGACGGGGATTAAACATTTACTGCCACATCACTGTTTACAGTTTTCAGAAAGAAGAGATTGTCCACTGAGACTAGTTACAAAGAAGAAAGAGAATATTCTAAGGCCGAATCATTCACCTCTAACAGAGGCTCATGAAGATGGGTCCAGAGATGGGAAAAGAGGTTAGAGACAAGCAGGATGGAACCTACGTTATAATTACTGCAAAACCTTCTGCGCACAAAGCAGGTGGAGTTCAAGGTTATAAGAATCCCTTTGAATAAAATCTTCTCAGGGCTCTAACAAGAGGACTTTTGAGAAAACCAACTCTTATAGAAAAGGAAGCCAGTGGGAACAGTACAGATTCCTCAGTTTGAATCTCTCAGATGCCACTTCCCTCTTCGGTTCGGTCACGTTCATATGCTTTGTCCTTTCGGCTTATGCGGCTTTCCCTCCTCTCTTCGTCCTGCAGAGTGTTTGTGGACTACTGTCCCATGAGGGCAGTGGTCGGATCTGTCTCATTCATCTTGTTAATCACCTAGCACAGTCAGGATATAAAGTACCCACTGACAAATATTTATTTAAATAATCGATTGATAAAATAAAATGGAACTATGACCCTTTTTTTAATTCTTAGTTCAACTGATTATGGCTGGAAGTTTAGGAAGATATTTCAATATCTCATTCTCCAAAATCAAACATGCATATACGCACATGCACACAAAAAGAAATAAGCAAATTTTTTAAAAATAGAGCTTACACAGCACAAATTTACATCCCGATAGTAGGTTATAAGATGTCTTCCAGGCTCAGTTTTCATATCTTGTCTGAGCCTTAACCATACCACCTCCCTTAGCAAGGACCATATTGTTTTCTGCCTCCTAGGAACTAATTTGACATAAGTCTTTTACGAATCAAAGACAAATCACAATCCAAACTCTTCTGTGTTCTAAGATATCCCTGGCCTCTTGGAAACTCCCCAAAATATGCAGTTCATTGTAAAGTGGCAATGATTACATATGGAACATTCTTCAAGTTATCTGTTACACTTGACTCTTCATGGTTTTTCAGTTACTGGCAAAGGGGGAAGTGAATAAAGGCCAGGTGTTTACCATGAGCCTATAGGAGAGGAAGAGGCCAGAAAAATGCAAGAGATGTTCCTAGGAAAACCACATCTGTTGGTAAATTTGGGGCATGAAAAAGTTGGTGACAGATACAAGAGGCTCTGGGGGTAGACAGTACACACAGACAACAGAGACAGAAGCAAAGCCAGAGAGGCAGAATAATGCTGGGACTGAGGTCACAGACCGACTCAGTGTTCATCTTTTATTGGGTCTTGTTTGAATGACGTAAAAGGTTGTCTAATTTAAAGGCACAAACTAATGGCAGGTACAGACTCCCCCATCGGCATCTCTGTGAGTAGTCTTTGGATTTGTAACCTCATTAAACAATCTGAGCTTAAATGAAAATATATATAGTCAACATTTTTACCATGGCAAGGGGAAGGCAATTTCTTCACAAGATATCTCCTTAGACTTAATAAATGCCTAGAGGTTCTCATTTCTTCCAAAAGTTGCATTCTTCATCTAACTAACGTTTTAAGACCATAGGTCATCTGGGTCTAAAGTAATAAAATTATAAGTATATGGCTGGGATATAGAGAGTTTGGTCATGGTGCTAAATAAAACAAAGTAAGTAAATAAAATAAAACAACGTAGAAGGGAGAACTGGATCAGAAGGTAGCATGCAACCACCAGCGACGGCCAGCACAGGAGAACCAGGCCTTCTTCACGGAGTCAGTCACCAGGGACTGCATTCTACAACAGAAGGTAAAGCTGAAGGATGAAAACAGCTTGAGGTGGGTCCTCAACGAATTCCATAAAGGAAAGTTGAAAATTTAAGAAATAAGAAGCAGCTACTGGTCACTGCCAAATGAGACAGGTTAGACACGTAATATCTAACTCTTGAACTCCTAAAGCAGGGTTCAAGAATAACGGGTGGGCCAAGAAGAACACAGAAACCATGGAGGGGCTGGGTCCTTAGAAAATGGTCTCAAGACCAACTCTCTAAAGTGATTAAAAATGGGATGGACCTTCTGGTGATCGAGAACCCCCAACAGTATAGGTCTTTTGGCAGAATATGGACACAGTTTTGCCAGGGATGCTATAGAAAATATTCTTATTTTGAATTAGGCAAGACAGAGTTCTATTCAGTCTAAATTATGTTTGTTATAAGGATAAGTGTGGCAATAAGGTGAAAACAGTGCCAAATATTAAAGAATAGAAATTGCAATGTGGTCATACCTAAAGAAACTGAAACAAATGGTTATTCTATATTTGCTGAAGGTCTAGGAACCTCACCAGCCAAAGACTGGGGATTTTAGTCTCAGATAAGCTGTCACGAAGCGACTTAGCTCTCAGTTACCCTTTCTGCCTATTTCTTTCTGTCTCTTGCGCCTCTTCTTATTACTACTTGACTTCCTCTTCAAAGCCATTCTCTGCTTATTCATAGTTCCTGCTTCTTCATAGCTTTAACTCACTCAGAACTTTGCTCACTTGTGTCCATCACAGTTCTTCTCCACGTTCCCACTGCTAACGATATGATTTGTTATACAGCACAGAAAAACACAGAAAGCAAATTGACTATCTCGTAAAATTCATGGTTTTCTTTAGCTTTTAGCACTAGGGTGTACCACTGATCATCAATTATCATACAATTTCTGGTACACTTGAGTCAGACCCTTACATCTGATCCCAGTCTCTGTCTCCAGAGAAGAATGAGGCCGTGTGGTAAAGAACATAGCCACTCAAAGAGATGGTCAACTCTGAGAGTTGGCTACTCAACCTGCTCTGTAGGAAATAAAGTTTCTGTTTGAAAGAATGGTGAGCACCCTGGTTAAGCCATTTAGAACAGTGGGTAGGAAGAAAATGGAATAAATAAAGTCTCTAAGGTCTGTCTCAACTCTCAGCCTATAATCCTGACAGCTGGGAGTTGGTTTGCAAGGAAAATGAATACAAACACCCCACAGCCAAGCTCTCAATGGAAACTTAAACACAACATCAAATAAGAATTCTGGTGGTCTTATTAGAGGCAGCACTGTTGCCTTACCTGCCATCTGGGTTGTTTTGACAGCAACTAAACACTAAGAAAGTGAAGTTTTGTCCAGAATGATAGAAAGCATTCCTTTTTCACAGGGACCAAAATAAAAAGGCAATAATCAAACGCAGCTGTCTGATATTTCTGTCTGGGTAATATTTCAGACAGTTGAAGAAGGGGACAATGGGCTGGGCCTGGCACACGGTCTCACACTGAGACTGCGAGCCAGCAATATTTTTTCCTAGAAAGCAACCCAGTGGGGAGCCTCTGTGAGACAGCGAAATATAAATTATGCATTTTCTGTTCTTTGTCGCCTAACCCCAGCAAGCCTGGTTCTGCAGAGGCAAACAGAGCACAGCAGAAGGTATTGAAACGAGGCTGCTGAACTACAGCTGGAGGTCACTGCTTGCCAATGACTGTGCATGTTACAGAGGGCTGCGGGCAGCAGCCCTGAGGGTGGGAGGAGGGAAGAACTGTCCCTGGTCTGACTGGGAGACAGACCCATGAGTTTGTCATGCCATGGCCATGTGTTAAATATGGGGCATTCATTCTGGTCAATGATCAAATACTACCAATAATGTATAGGAGTTTAAAATTGCACTGACACACCAAACCATTTGCCCTCGTTTGACATGTTCACGTAGAGTTCACCCTTCACTATCTGGTCAGTTCCTACATATGGGGAATTTGTAGGTCAATGGTATTTTCAAAGCCAAATAAACTTTTCTCGTTAAAAAAAAAGATGGTGCTTGCCTAAATTTTTGCATCATCTGTTCTTCTTCTCTTGGTGCAGGGCCTATTGGGCTACATCATCCTTGAATGCCTACACACTAGACCAGAGTTTTGTATAGTTTGATCTCCATGTAACCCACTATCTACTTTCAGAGTGTCCGGTTGTTGGGAACATTTTCCCAGTAGAGCTGCGTTTGCTGCTTGGGTACCTTCAGCTTCCCTTAGGAGCTGACTTTCTCACATACGGGCATACTCCCAGATGCATGAGTATCTATTTATTTCTATAATATTTTGATGGGGCTTCATCATATTTTTTAATTGTGGTCCTAGTGACTTGTTTTACAGAGGCCTTCACAACATCTAATTCTCTTGCTATTTTTCTTTGAAGTACTTCTAACATGTAGTTTTAGAAAAAAATGACTGCATAAACTTTTTTAAAAAGTAACATAAATTGATTCATGACTCCCAAAATAGTTGTATTATATTTGCCCTGCTACCTAAAAAGAGCATTATAAATTATGCCTTGTAAACTATAAAATATAGTAAAATTTAATCTTTTGCTAATTCTTAGATTCAAGAAAGTGGACTTATTGGAAACCTTAAATTAGTATTTGTCACTAGAAGGTAGGCCAGCATGAGAAAAGTGGAAATAAATATTTATAAATCTATCCCTAATTATTATTAGAAAACCACATCAAATTGTTAGCTATTCAGTCAATAAAAACTAAATACTACATACACATGTGCATGTGTCTGATTACATATGTATATGTGTGTGACTACACATGTATATGTGTACACATCGGCATGCATGTTACAGTGTCTGCCCTGGAGCTCTCTGCCATTGGAGTGGACAGATAAGGAGACAAGTGACGTACTAAAAGGCTGTTGGAATCTTCTGTAGAATTAGAGCTGAGGCACTACAGAGATGTCAGTTACGCCCTGGAGAGTGGGGATGGGGAAGAGGAAAGTTTGTGGCATTAAAACCTCAGAGAAGGTGGTGCAGAGACATTGAGTCTTGAACAAAATATTGGTTCTCACTGAGGAGACAGAGATGGAAGGCCAACGCCTGCCAAGTTATAGTCTGTTCATCAGCAGCAGGTGAGTGAAAAGGTCAGGTCAACGAATAAGAGGAGCTTGATGAGGCAAAGGTGAAATTTCAGAGATGTTTTAATGCCATCCTTTCTTTGTCTTTTGTAAAGAACCTGCATATATTCTTGGGTGACATCCTGAGTCCCAATTCAGATTGGCCTATGGTCGCAACTCCAAATGCCAAGGTGAGAAGGATTCTGGTACTTTTACTGAGTCCCCAGAGGAAAAGAGCTACAATTCCCCATGCCATGAACAAGTTCAAGTCTACCAAGCATGCAGGAGTGGAGCATGGCAGCACACCCACCAACACTGGTCACTGCCAGCTGGGACAGGTTAGACATGTAATAAACATCCCGTCTGAAAGACAGGAAAACACCTTCACAAGGCTTTCTTGTTTGTTTTTTATTTTGTTGGCACTTGCCTTGACTTTTGTTTTCTCTAATCTTTCACACCTGTTCAATATTTTCTTTGGTTTTGACCCTCGGAGCTCTATCCAGTCTCTCATTGAGATTCTCACTCCAGCTAGTCCTCTAAGGGCCTTTCTCTTTGTGATGATGACGATGGTGATGGTGATGATTATAAGCCTGATATAGACAGATGTTAAAAACTTGACCTAAGATAGAGACCTGGGAGGTCAAGGAACAGGAGTGAGCAGGCTGGGGAATGGTGCAATGCTTTCAATAATTGGAGCAGTTTTCAACATTATAATCCCTTACTTTATTGGAGATTTTAGAGGTTAAATACAACTTCCGAAAGAAGAAAAGTCACTGTTGTAATAACTACAAGGTACAGGGAATAAGAAGCATAAATGGTAGGTGCAAAATACACATAGGGAGGTTAGAATAGTATAGGAAATGGAAAAGCCAAAGAACTTACATGTATGACCCATGGACGTGAACTAAGGTGGGGGGAATGCTGGAGGAAGGGGGATGTAGGGCAGGGGAAAGTAAAGGGAAGAAAAAATTGAGACAACTGTAATAGCATAATCGATAAAATATATTAAAAATAACTACTTTTTTTTAGTTTCTGCATCTGATGCTTTAATAACTTGGATCCTTGCTGACTCCGTGGGATCGCCCCTCCCCTGGTTAGCCAAGACCTAGAGACAGTAACAGACTGGTCTGCTATCAGAACTTTCATTTGCAAACCAACCAATCCAGAGCTCATACTCCCACTTTTATCAAGCCCTTAGACTCAGGGCCACTATCCCCCTGCTCTCAATACCCCGGACTCAGGTAACAGACAACTAGACCCAGCCGCTATGCTCCAGAGCCCACCCAAACTATTCAGACTACCCAATCCTAAACCCATTTACCCTGTCTTGCCCATTCCTTCCCACAGAAAACACACTGAGGGCTCTTGGTCACATTTTCCCCTCATTCCCTCTGCCTGGTGCTTCCCTATAAGATCCCCATGGCATGGCATGTCCCTCCTCTTGGGATCTGAGCATAAAGAGTTATCTTTTCGATGACAATCATCTCCTGAGTTTTAGACTTGCCATACCTGAATTAGAGTAAAATCTACATTTTAAAATGAATGGTTCTTCAACAGAGCTGATTTCCTTAGACCTTTCCAATGGGGACAGTCCCAGAGGTTGCCACAGTACTTGTGCTTCTTCTGAAAAGTCTTAATTTCTTGATGCTAAAAAACTTTTAGGAGAATAAAAAGACAGAAAGATACATAAAGAAAGGAGGAAAGAAGAAAGCTAGGCTGACTCTATCAAGGTAAAAAAGCATCACGCTGTCCAGGTGGTCCAAGGACCTAATTTGCACCGCCAGTACTGCATAATGAGCTCAGATTTCAATGACCCAACGATGAGGCTCTGACCCACACATTTGTAATAATGGCACATGTCCCAGATATACCTGTATTTCCCCCGGGCCAAATTCCTGTTGCCAGCATCAGTACAAAAGCTCCCTATTTAAGATTATAACAGCACAGAATTTATTCCCTGATCAGGAATAGAGTACACTGGATAAATCAGGCCTCAGCACACCATCTTCCTTTTAGGTTTCCTACCTAAGTCCTGCTGAGATGGTCATTTTGTTAGTTGTTGTTGTTGTTTTGCATTATTATTCATAAGTTAGGAGGGAAGATACATTACTATATCACCATTCCATGTTGGTCCCAGCAGACTGAACTAGGTAGGTCTTGCCAAGTTCAGTCAATATAAAGGACAAGTGAGAGCTATGAGGTAGGCTTATTTAAGAGTTCTACCCCCGAGGGTGAGAGCGATAAACTATTCCAATCAGGTCTTCTCCCTCAAAACTTTGCATTTAAGAGAGCTAGGTAAGAGTTTAAATCCAGAGGAAAAGTCCAAAAAGAAGCAGTTTCTGTGAGGAAAGCGGGGTCCTTCCGTGGCGGGGCGTTACACTGGGGAAGAGGCAGAGGTAGCCCCGCTGTCAGAACTGAACTGACACTCAAAGACACCTTGGTTTGTAAACTGCCTTCCCAGGCTGCCTCGCGCTGTCACATTTCCCACATTGCCTGGAAGCCCTGACATAATCAATAACGTGTGCTTACACGTTATACTTATGCTTACACTTAATGGATTATGAATGAGTCTGTGCTGCTTGAGGGGGAAAAAAGTCAAACAGACTACAATTACCTGAGGAGAGAAAACTGTTAAAAATACGGATTGCAGCACTCTGTCCTGGAGATTAAGATTCAGAAGAACTGCACTGAAAGACCAAGAATGTGCACTTTTTATAGACTTCCAGATGATTATTCTAACAGGCCAGGCCTGAAAACTCTTGACCAAAACAACAACTAGTCAGTTCAGGTTCCAGAAGTAACAAAGATTCACTGGAAAGTGTACATGATGGGGAAGGAGAAAGCTGCCAGCCCCTACCCCTAAGTAAACAAACAGCAATATACTTAGTCTCTTGTCTTCTTAAACTATTTAATGGTTTGGGTTGTCATTTCAAGAATAAGACCCCCAGAAAAAGGTGACATTATCAGAGAAACCGAAAGTAAAGAATCATTTTCTAGCAACTATGAGGGTACTTACTGAGGCAATTGTATGGAAGATTTAAGAGGGGACCATCATAGGAAAGTGAACGCCTATCTTCGTCACTTAAAGCCCGTGTGCAAACTGTAAGTGGATGCAAGCATCGGAGGCTCGGGGTCCAAATCCCACAGTTAAGAGCCTGGGCTCTGAAATCAGATCAATATATGTTCAAATTTCAGCTCTGCTCTCCTAGTGCAAGATGTATGACTTTGGGTAATCTTCGTAAGTCATCTTTGCTTTAATTTCCTCATCTACAAAATAAGAATAGTACTGGTACTTTCCTCATAGATTTGTTTGGAAAATGAAACGGAACAATCCATTTATACCACTTAAAACACTGTCTACCACATACTACTTGCTCATTAAATGTTATCTTGCTGCTTTTCCTCTTATTATTTTTATTCTTCTATTACCTGCTAGCATGTAAACTGAGATACGAGCACTTTTTTGCTCCTTGCTCCCTCCTGCCCTGCTCCGTTCCTTCAGTTCAGTCCACATATGTTTTCATCTTTTTCTTAGCCCCATTGGACTAGAAGTTTTCCTCTGATATCTCCAGGGTTCTGACTTTTGAATTCCCTCATGGAATCTCCTTTAGAGAGACTCCAACTAACTTCCCTAGTCTCACGATACCTCAGACAGAACACCTTGACCAGCATGCCTCTGAAAATCCAACACTAACATGGCCTCTTTGAGCCCCTGTAAGGTAAAGATTCAGAAATGGGGTAAATTATAGCTTTATTAACAGACTGATGACTACTTTATTATGTAATGCAAGAGCCATTGAGCCCCAGACTGGTATCCATCAATGGTGAGCTCTCAGGAATGCTAAGGTTGTCTAGCTTCAAGTTTCTGATGTAAATAAGAGAGCAAAGGCTTATAACACATCTATTATAAAGTTCTAGCCAACGTCTCCACCTATTCATTGTGGCGACCATTTCTTTTATTCATTGTCTCAATTGAAATTGTTCCAGTTTCCCTGGAGAACTTGTTCTTTGAAAAGGCCGTATTTTCTCAAAGTTTCTATGCCAGCCTGTGACTAGCAGGGATCCCAGCCGGACACTCAGTCTTTTCCAACATCTTAGTCTCTTTCACTGGCTTTAATCTGCCTCTCCTGAGCTCCACCTTATGTGATTCAAAAAAATCATTCCAATAGCTTTCCTCTCACATTGTTTCATTGAGAGCCATTCCCCCCACTGAGAATGAGGTCTGTTCTGATTAGCATAGAATCCAGCCAGTTGTTTTTCTATGATCAAGGACATTTTTTTCCCACCTGTACCAGGAGGTTTATAATCTACCAGCTGGAAACATTTTCTCTGAAAACAACAATGTTAGAGTGTATAGGAGTGAAGATTATAAAGAAATATCTAGCATTTCCTCAAAGAAGCTTATATTGCATCCAGAGCTCGATTCAGAATATATTACGTTCTGTTCCAGAGATGACAAAAGGTTTAACAGAGAAGCAACCTTGCGTGGTGCGGGAGCTGGAAGGAAGGGAGGGCTACAATTGGAAGCATGCAAATCTCAGGAGTTGTTTCAATTACGCGTACTCAAACCTTGGTTCACAGCTCATGGTAATGATCAGTTAGTTATTCTATTGATTCAAACCACAAAGAGGAACTGGACTTTTCCTCTGAACATAAAAATGAAAAAAAAATTGTAGCAGCTCATCTTTACAGATGCCGCACAATGAACCGCACCCTTCTGTGTCCATGCCCTTGTTACAGGCCCTCCCCTTATATTTAGTCCGGGACTTTGATCTTTCTGAAACAAGTTAAGATATTATGCAAGGAACGCTGCATGTCTTCTGAGGCCAGGTCAGAAGAAGACCTGTAGTTTCCACCTTGGCCTCTGGTGGGCTTACTCTGGAGAAGCAAGCCTCATGTAACAAGTCTGACTTATGAGTGAAGAAGCAACCCTGGATGTGCAGCCCAGCTGGGTCTTCCGGTGCCCCAGGAGACATCCAGCCCTGGGAGACATCTAGCTGCAACACCTGAGAGAAACCAAGCTGGAGCTACCCAGCTGAGCTCGTCTGACCCACAGAAACCTGAGCAGTAAATAATAAATTGATATTTTAAGGCAGTAATATTGGACATGGTAAGGGAGATGTGGTTATACCATAGTAAATAATAGAAAAAATATTTTAAAACATTTAGGGCACTGACTCCAAAGAGTACATGACATCAGCCTTGCATTATACAGAAGTTTTAGTGTTAGACAGAAGCAGATATTGACAAGCAACAAAAAGGGAATTTTATTGTTTCAGGTGACTGAACATTTTAGTTGTAGAAAATCCCAGCCACAAGTAGGTCTAAGTCCTCACATGAAGTGCCAGGGAATCCGTCTCGTTCCCTCACTTCCGCTCTTCAGTTGGCTCTCCTCCCCAGCAGGTTCCTGGCTGTATAGATGGAGTGACCGACAGCAGCTCTGTGCCTGAAGCTTGCCCTCTGGAAGCTCCTGAGGAAGGAGAGCTTTCCTTCCTCACCAGTTCCAATACACATACAGTATTGCTGTAGTTGGCCGTAGGCCCACTCCTCAAACAAGAGGTAAAATCAATACTTTTTATAAACACATGGACTAAGAGGAGCAATTTCATAAACAAATAGGGTGCTCATGTTAGCTACGATATTACTTCAGGTGTAGTAGCAGAAACCTACATTTTAAAATAGCTTTACGCCCTGGCTGGTGTAGCTCAGTGGATTGAGCGTGGGCTGAGAACCAAAGGGTCCCGGTTCGATTCCCAGTCAGGGCACATGCCTAGGTTGCGGGCCAGGTCCCCGTGAAGGCCATGTGAGAGGCAGCCATACATTGCTGTTTCTCTCCCTCTCTTTCTCTCTCCTTTCCCCACTCTCTAAAAATAAATAAAAATAAAATCTTAAAAAAAAAAGTCAGGTGCTAAGCCTACAGCTGTAAATGCTTTATAAAATAAATAAATAAATAAAATAAAATAGCTTTACTAATCAGCCGTAGGAACAGATGAAGTATTACCATTTACAACGACACAGATATATCTTGAAAATAGCATGCTAAGCGAAATAAGTCAGACAGAAAAAGTCAAGAACCATATGATTTCACTCATCTGTGGAATGTAAAATTGAAAGCAACAAATGAACAAACCAAACAAGCAAACAAACAAACATTCACAGACACAGACAACAACATGGTAGTTGCCAGAGGAAGGGGGTGGTGAAGGGTACAGGGGGTCACATATATGGTGACAGAAGAAGATTTGACTTTGGGTGGTGGGCACACAATGCAATATACAGATGCTGTATCATAACATTTTATACTTAAAACCTATATAATCTTATTAACCAATATCACCCCAATAAATCTAATTTTAAAACTAAGTATGTCTTTCTCACATATAAGTTTAAACAATATAGCACCTGTTTCCCTTGAAGGCTTCAGAGACTCAAGATTCTTTTCTCTCATTGCTTTGCCATTATTAATATATAGTTTCCTTCTCTTGGCTTAAAGGGCAGGTCAAGTTCTGTCCACCATGGTCACATTCCCTGAAGTAGGAAGGAGGAGAAAGCGAAGGGAAGGATGTGTTCTTTCTCTTTAAGGGAAGAACACCAAAGTGACACATTAAACGGCTCATGTCCTAGTCACCAGAACTGAGACACTTGGCCATGCCTAGCAGCAAGAGAGTCAGGAAACGTAGTCTTTCTTGATGACCCTGTGTCCAACTAATATTTTTGTTACTATGTAAGATTTCTGGGCAACAACTAGCAATCTCCAACATATTCAATTACCAGTAGAAAACAAAGCGGGGCTGAGTAGGAAAACAAAAATCACTCACTGCATACGCCTTGATAAAAGTGTTATGACTCTAAGATTTTTTCTAAACAATACAGAACTTTTTTCCTTGAAAATGATTACCAGGGCACTGTTAGTACTGCACGCCTCCATTTCTCTAACTAGAGAGTCTGCATGATACTTGGGGGAGGGGGGCGTTTTCATTTGTTGCCTTTCTCGTTTTTTGAAAGTTGTGCTTAAATTTTTTAAATTAAAGAAATACAATGGGCCCTGGCTGGTATGGCTCAGTGGATTGAGCATGGGCTGGGAACCAGGCAGTCCTGGTTCGATTCCCAGTCAGGGCACATGCCTGGGTTGCAGGCCAGGTCCCCATGAGGGCCATGTGAGAGGCAACCATACATTGCTGTTTCTCTCCCTCTCTTTCTCCCTCCCTTTCCCTCTCTCTAAAAATAAATAAAAATAAAGTCTTAAAAAAAAAAGAAGTACAACAGGTAAATTAAAATATGTTTATGAGCATGACATTCAAAATTAGCAAATGCTATTGTGTTTGAACAGATGCTACCGACCTATTTTCTAGAAAATAAAATATGGTAGGTAAAACTAATCCCGCGTTATGTTTTCCTGACTCATTGTCTCCCTTGCTCTCTAGATGCACCCCACTTTGTACATGTTGTGCTCACGCATGCACATTATAATACTTCTCTAATATATATATAATAATGGTAATTAAAGAACTTCCTCAAGGTGGCACAACCAACAGCGGTGGAGCCAGTACTCAGAGCCACGCACACTAACTCTGGAAGGAGTGCATGCTTCTAAAATCACTAATAAAAACTGTGCTATGGTAAAAACACAGTTTTTATTAGTGATTTTAGAAGCATCAATCACACTATGCTTCAATCACAGTAAGTGGTATTGTTTTGTGCAAGTTCTTTCTCTTATTTCAATAAATGTTACCATTTGTAGCACTCTGCAGTACAACATCTCTACGAAAATGTATTATATTTATCCTTATTGACATATATAGATCTAGTATATTCATTCTAACTGTTATGCAATATTCTACAGTCATAACACAATTGTGTACTACCTGACTGTTTTTTAAATGTTTTCAGAGACTTGCTATCTGACAAGGTACTGATAAATTAAATGAACACTTATCTTTTAAAGTTCAATCTATGTAATATATCT
This sequence comes from Micronycteris hirsuta, assembly GCA_004026765.1. Lineage (NCBI taxonomy): Eukaryota > Metazoa > Chordata > Mammalia > Chiroptera > Phyllostomidae > Micronycteris > Micronycteris hirsuta. Next base: position 50,726 of record PVJI01009460.1, on the reverse strand, counting down.
TTTTTTAAGATTTTATTTATTTATTTTTAGACAGAAGGGAAGGCAGGAAGAGAGGGAGAGATACATCCATGTGTGGTTACCCCTCACGTGGCCCCCACCAGGGACCTGGCATGCAACCCAGGCATGTGCCCCAACTGGGAATCGAACTGCGACCCTTAGTTCACAGCCTGTGCTCAATCCACCAAGCTACGTCAGCCAGGGCAACAATCTATGTAATATATCTTTAAGGCAAATATGTTACTGAAAAAATTATTTCAAAATAAATAAATAAAAGGAAAGGTATTTCTCATCATTTTCCAAAAACCCAATCATACTGACTAGAAAACTTCATTTCTAAATAATTGACACTTTGACGACCTTTCCTGGAATCTGTGACCAATCCAAGGCCGTGGATTGCTTGCAACCAAATCAAAAGTACTGAACACTTCTTGAATAGCACTTATCCATTCAAAATCCTCTTTTCACAGTATTCTATATACTGGAAGAATACTTTACACACTAACAAGTAAATGAGAACAGAACTAACTAATAACAATGCTGTTATTTTTATTTTAACATCAGTATAATGTAGCAAATATTTATTAAGCATATGTGATATGTTAGACAATCTTCTAGCAGTATTTAATACTCTGCTCCAAAATTTAGTTGAGGGGAATGTAAAGAACAAAGAAAATTAACACAGAATAAAGGTGTCCCTGGGATGCTCTTAATTCTAAAGAGCACTCCTCAAGGTATAATTGTATAGAGCAAAGTGCATCAAAGTATCTTTCGTTACATATTGGAAGATGTTAAGAAGAAGGAGGAATGCTTCTTGATGAAATAACTTTGGGGAATCCTGGGACTAGCAGAATTTAACACATTTTCTTATTGCACAAATATAACAGTTTTAAATCAAAAACTAAGGATTCAAAAGTCAAAGGAATCCCTTTGGTCTTATTCAAGAAGGCGATTAACCTATTTAAATTCAGGAACTTGGCGAGTTAAGGTCAATTAGTAGAGAGACAAATTAGCACAAGGTGTTTCCTTAAAAGGTAAAGACTCCAAAATAGAAACTGACTCAACTAAATAACATCTAAAATATTATTGCCCCAAAGGTGCGCCACATAACACTAGAACTATCTCACACACACACACACACACACACACACACACACACATTCATGACTAAATAAAATGACTAAACCCATGAACTGAATAAATTTGGAAAATGATGTTTACTATATCATTCTCTTAAAATCTTTAAAATAACCCTGGAGCTTCTGAAAATGTTACATTATGTTTATACAGTGACAAAAGTAATATCAATCCTCAACCTGATCATCTTTCTACTCCCCAAAATTGGCCTTGCCTCTGCCAAGTAAAAAGAACTCCAACCATGAGCACCAGTTGGGATTCAATCTTTCATTCAACCGAAAACACCCACTGATCAGAAGACATTAGTACATCACAAGGGATAAGTGAGGCGGAGCCCCGGACTGGTACGGAATGGCATGGAAATGTGTGCTAAGGCTTGGCCAAGAAGAATGCCTCTACCACAGCGCCCCCTCAGGTGACTGCGGGGTGCAGGGGGTATCTGCGAAGGCCCGTGATAATCCTGCCTCACCCTGCAGGGAACCTACCCTTTGGGCACTTGGAGAAGGTTGAGCGCTTTGGCATGCTATGCCTGCACACATTATTAAATGATACTATTTTGCAGAGAAATAGAATTTCTTCACAGATTTATGGATATCTCCTTGGTCAGTTAAGATGACATGCAGTAGGCTAAGACAATGTTATATAAATATTTATTTGATAAACTAACTAGCTTAGGAGACCTGGCATGATTATAGCTACTCTGGGGAACAAAAGTGGTTTGGTTTTTAGGAGCGGTTTTGTGTGTGTGCTGTGTGTGTGTGTGTGTGTGTGTGTGTGTGTGTGTGGACCCAAAGCAATGGCTTCAGTCCTACCTCTTCAATTCTCCTCTCATTGTGTGTATCTAGATTCCCTGGGGCTCATTTCTAGGAGTTACCCCCAGGCCATGAAGGAATATCCCAGTTATAGACTTAGTGATGGGGGAAAAAATCAATATAGCATGTAACTTAATCTCCTTAGTTTATAGGTTAAGAAATTAAGATACAGAAGGGCTTGTCCAAATGTCCCAGAGGCATTCAGCATTGGGGCAGGGCTGGAAGGCAGTCGGCACATAGCGGGTGTCAGCACGATGATGCATGGGAATATTAGTAGCATTAGAATGAAGTGACTGGGAGGTCATTTCAGTTTGACCCTGAGATTTTTAAGTTCAAGCATTTAAGGGGTTGTTCATGTACATACAATCTGCACGCTAAGTAATCCAACAGCAACCATTTCCTGGATCTTGTTTTATTCAGAATGTGAAGTGCAACAAAGAAATATATACATCCTGAAAGGAAAATTTACATATCCAGCTCCTTTTCCTTCAAGGCACAGTTAAAATGTCACTCCTTCCTAGAACTCTTTCTTGGCTACACTGCTAAAACACTCCCCACGGCTCTGTATCATTTTATCCTCTCTATTTCCTTCGTCGTACATATTGCACTCAAAAAATTAATTAATTTACTTGCTTATTGTCTCCTCCACACACCCCTCACATTGGAACATATAATTCTCCTTTTCACCAAAAGGTGTATCTCGTGCCTAATACAGCGTCTGGATCAGAGAAGAAACTCAGTACCTGAGTTGGGTGAAGCCAAATTCACACAGCACACGGGAAGGGAGGGGCCAACAGCTCCAGCCCCTCCGTGAGTTCTGTGGGACAGCGATGCAAGAAGAACATTGAGGAGGACTTCTGGGCCACGAGGCCAAGCCCCAGAGAATGTGAACAGTTGAGAAAAGGTTAGACAGCAGGAGTCTGGGCTGCGCTTCAGGAGGATCAGACACATACAGAGTAAAGTGAGGGAGTTAGGAGCCTCTTGGAGGCCCTGAGTCAGCCGGGTAGGAGTTGCCTAGGGAGGTGTTAGGCAGCTCGTTCTTTGTTTAGGCTGAAAATAGAAATGTTTCTGAGAAGCCAAAACCTTTTTCTGAAGTCTTTATGTTGCCACTACCCAGGCTTCCTCATCCCCCACCCTCCTACCCCTTGCCGCTACCACTCGAGTCCACCATGATCAGTGGAAGAAGTCTGGACAGCCAACACAAGTCCAGCCGTATTTCAGCCTCTCCACGGTGCCTCCTCCATCAGATGTCCTCTACAATAAATAGAACAACCAACTGGTGCTAATGGGCATTTAGAAAAGTTTTCTAGGGAGATCCGTAAAGGCAGCATGCCAGAGACTGGGAAAGGGAAATTTCAGGCCAGGCCACCAGGGAAGAAATCCACATACTTTCCCCCAAAAGGATTTAAAATTTTTAAAACCTCCCTTGGCAGAAAGTGTGTTGGCTACAGCAGTTTTCTGCACACCTTCTCTCCCCAGCAGGGTAAAGGCTCCCTGTATCCTGCCTAGACATTAGCCTCCGCTTCGTCAGTATCCAAACTGCTGAGCTCAGATGCTCCTGTTTTACCTACTTCCAACAGCAGGCAGTTTTCACCCCAGCTCTGAAAAGGATAAACTAAGCCTGTAGCAGAATGGAGAGGCAACAATTTGCAAAAGGCCGAGGGCAAACGAATGTCTGGAGTTGCTGCAAATATGTAGAAAATTGGGCACAAGGCATCGTACAAATGTACAGAGAGAACCATAGCACCTTAACCAGATGGAAAGGGTGAGGATGGAATTGAGACTGGTTTAGCCACACAAAATAACCTAGTGCCTGAAAAGAGGGAGACTACCACCCTTTAAGGCTTTCTTTCCTAAAGTGCACTAATACACTCTACATGTTTTGAAGAAACATTCTAGATAAAGTCAAGGCATCAAACAGCCCCGAGATCATAGTGGTTTATGTGTTATATAACACCAAATTGATACTTCATATTTCTGCTAGAAGGCTGGAGCTCTGCTCCAGGTCTTCTCCATCAGGGACCCAGACTAGCAGAGCCTCTGACCTCCTGGAGTTTGATAGTTGCCTTGAGAGACAGCAGTGGTATGGCAAATCACACAACAGTTCTTAAAGGCTTCTGCATAGATGTGACACAATGCTCCTGCTTACATTTCATTGGCCAGAGCAAGTCACATGATCACAACGTACTTCATGACAGTGGGAATGGGCAATGAAAGTACAGTGGTACCTCGGTACTCGTCATTAAATTGTTCCAGAACTCGTGACGAGTGCCCAATCCGACAAGTACTGAATGACTTTTTCCCGTAAGATATAATCTAAGTAGAAATAATTTGTGAAAGTTTCCCAGAACTTTCACATTTTACTTGATTAATATTAAGTAAGGAGGTTGTTTTGCAATACAGAACCTTAAAACTCAACAAACATGGATAAAAAAAAAATGAATTACATAAAAATAAAATAAAATTTAACTTCACTTACTTTACCTGTACTGAGACGAGTACCTGGAATAATGGGATGATGGTGAGGGAGAGGAGGAGGTGGAGGCAGTTATTGTTGGAAGGAGTCCTCTTCCAAGACAATTTCAGGCAATTTCTCAAGGGTTTCTCTCTTTTCTGTCTCTTGGCTTCACAAAACACTGTTGGAGACCCAGATGTAGGGAGGTTCACTAAAAACCTGTCAAGAGAAACTTGTTTCTATGTTTCAAAAATGTTTCTAAATCAGCAGTCCCTAACCCCAGGCCATGGATCGCTATTAGTCCATGGCCTGCTATGAACTGGGCTGCACGGCAGGAGGTGAGCTTGAATGTACTGCTTGAATCATCCTGAAACTATCCCTCTCCCACCCCACCTGTGGAAAAATTGTCTTCCACAAAACTGGTCCCTGATGCCAAAAAAGTTGGGGACCGCTGTTCTAAAGTGTGACATTGTCTGTTCATTAAATAGGTCTATATTTCAGCTTGCTAGAGATTTGTCTGGGTGATACTTTTCCACAACGTTTTGCACTTCAACCCATTTGCTGTGTATTTCCTTTATCAGTGCATTAAATACTTCCTTTCTTCCCTCCTCCTCACCTGAAGAAAATCCCTCAGCCAGTATCTGCCGGCGCTCCTTTGGAAGTTCCTGCAGCTCCTCTGTGCTGAGCTCTGCCCTATGCTCCTTCACTAACTCTTCCACATCTTCAGCACTGACCTCCAGGCCCATGGACTTGCCCAGAGGCACAATACACCACACTAGTGGGCTACCAGGATCATCCGCAAAGCCTTCAAATTCCCTTGGAATTACAGCTCTGGCCACAATTTCTTCCAGGCAGAGTTCACGGTATTTTAAAAGACTCCATGCCAGGCCTCATTGACAGTAACACAATGGAGGATATTACAATGGTCCTTCCAGAAGTCTCTGAGTGCCAACTGTGTGTCCGAGGTTCCTTTAAACACCTCAGGAAAAGCACCTCCGTGCAGAGTATTTTGAAGTTGGAAATGACCTGCTGGTCCATGGACTGGAGCAGAGGAGCTGTGTTAGGGATGAAGGACTTCCTGGTTATGAAACTGAGCTCCTCCAGTAAGCCGTCCTCCAAGCCTGGAGGGTGCGCAGGAGCGCTGTCCAAAATTAACAAAGCCCTCAGAGGCAGTTCATTTTCCTGCAAATATGTTTTCACACTGGACCAAAAGCTTCATCTATCCACATAAAGAACTGCTTTGTTACTCGAGCTTTAGTGTTGGCCCTCACATCACACTTAACTGCCTCTTTATCACATTCTTTCTCTGGAAAACTCAAGGTTTTCACTGTGATATACCAGTAGAGGCTTCAACTTTAAATCCCACTAGCATTCCCACACGATGACAGAGGTATCCCATCCTTCATAGGCTTGCGCCCTGGCAAAGCCTTCTCTTGAGTGATGTGGGTTCTGCCATTTTCATCTAGAACAAAGCAGTCTCATCACAGTTAAACACTTGTTGGGGAACCTCGGCCTCTACATACTCCCTGCACTTGGTGACGTAGCTTTCAGCAGCTTCTTCATTAGCACTCACTGCCAGTCCCTGCCTCACCACACTAAGGAATGCCGGTTCTCTTTTTAAATGTATCGAACCACCTATGACTGGCTTCAAACACTTCTGTGCTCTTACCACTCATTCCAGGTCTGTCTTTAAACAGATCGGCATGCAATTGCCTAGCTTTCTCTCAAATTATTGCCTCAGAAACACCGTCACCCGCTAACTGTGTTTAATCAATCCACATGTAAGGCAATTTCTCAACTTCTTCCAATGCCTGTGAATGTTGCTCACTCACAGACTTTACACCTTTAGCAGCAATGCTTGCTGCCTTAATCGCTCCTTATTTCTCACTATCATTCAGATCACTGTTCCCTGCTCATAGCTGTACTCATACTCACAGCTAAGTATGAGATCACTTATACCACTCTCACACTTAGCTATCATCTCTTTTTACTTTTCTATTGTGGTTCTTTTAGGTTTAGTGGTATCACTCTTAACCTTTTGGCAACCCATAATTAGCACTTAAAATGCACAAAAGTACAGGACAATAATGACGAATACGTGGGGCTTCTGCACTGTTCCCAAGCTACCATGAAACGCTGACCTCAGTTTCATTGCAAGAAAGGGGCGCCCAGTGGTGGGTAAGCAACGAGCAATGGAGCATTTTGTCTTCCAGGACATTGGAGTGACTCACACGAGTTCTCGCAAGTGCAATGTGTTCCAAGCAAGTGTAAGTGCTGAAACATTTTTTTTTCTTGTCAAAACGCGACAAGTACAGGGTTTGAAGAGTTCTGAAGCCGACAAGTACCAAGGTATGACTGTATTTGCAAATGGCCTTAATAACACCAACAGCCACCTAACTTAGCACTACAGGAACTTCTTTTAGGAAGTAATATTCTAGGTGAAAGCTCTGAGTGAAACAGGAATTAACCGGGTGCAGAATGATGGCAGGCATAGCGATAAGAAAACTCGTTAGTCAAAGTCCAGACATGAGGTGACAAGAGAGTCAGCTGAGAGGTGACTTGTCATGATTAGGTTTATTAGATTTGCCTTTTAGAAGATGATTCTGGTTGTGCTATGTAGGATGGATTCAGATGATTAGACAGGAGGTAGGACACCAGTTAGGAGAATTTTGCTGTGATATAGGGTGAATAAGAGAGAATAATGTGAGAAGAGAAAAACACTAAAATCAAAGAAGCATGTCAGTGGGGGCAGAGGTAATAAGGATGCCTTTCCAGGTTTTGCTGATTTGGCAACCAGTAGAGGGTGGTGCCTTTCACTCAAGGGAAAAATATAAGATGAAAGGGAAGAAGAAAGTTGAAGTATGGGAGGTTTCTTAGGTATCCAAGTGGAGATGCCTCTTAAGCAGTTAATTTATAGGTGTGGAGCTCAGAAGAGAGGCTTGAGTAAGGAAAATAGATTTGAAAATCATCAGGATATGGAAGTTAATTGAAGATACAGAGGTAACAAGATTATCCTGGAAGTATGTGCAAAATAAAAATAGAAGGTATATTTAAAGGACAAGAAGGAGAGGGTCTCAACAAGAGACTGAGAAAGATGGTTGAAATAAGGGGGGGAAGGCCAGGAAAGTGTGGTACCGAGGAGACAAAAGGAAGAGAGTCTATCAGAAAGAAGTGGGAAAGTAGCAAATGGACAATTTCTGATAAGAAAATGCCAACTGGAAATTGGCAAGAAAGCATTCCTTGGCAATGTTGTCAAGAGCGGTGTTGGTGTAATGGCGAAGGTGGGAGGTAGGTGACATTAAGAAGATGAATAAGCAGGAAGAAGGAAATAGAACCAGTGTGACCAGATCTTCCCAGAAGCTTGGCTACAATTAGAAAGAAGGTCAAAAGGTATCTATTTTGTGTAAAATCATGAAACAAAACCCAGGACATTGTTCTTGCCTCTGAGAAACCTAAAAATCCAGTAGAAAATAGAGAAGATACCCACAGAGGAGAACAATAAGGCAAAGGGATGCTGAGCTGCATAGTTTGGGGTTCAGAGGAGTTCTCCCTGGTAACTGAACCCTTAAAGGGAAGCCTCAACAAGGAAGTAGAACTTGATCTGGTCCCCAAAGAAGGAGTTAAACTTACAAGGAGAGGAGATTCCTAGGAGCAGGAAGAATATAAAGAAAAGCACCGGCAAGCGATATCCTTTGAGGAATACAGAGTAGTCTAATCTGGCTGGAGCATAATGGTAAATTTAGAAAGGATCCACATTCCATAATTTTCAAAGGGTGCCCTGGGGAGCCATAGGGTTTCCACAGAGAGGCGCGCAGGCAAGTTTTCTAGATCACAGGAGGGTACACTATGGCTCACGGGTCGAATCAAGCTGCCGGATCTTTTTGTAAATCACATTTCCTGGAACACACCCACTTGTTTACATACTGTCTGCAACTCTCTCACACGGCAATGATGGAGTTGAGTGGCTGAGACAGAGCTTGCATGGGTGTCCCACAGAGCTAAAAATATTGACTATCGGGCCCTTTTGAGAACCAAAGTTTGCCAACTCCTGTTCCAGGTAAAGAAAGTCTTTAATTTTCATCATTATTGGCAGAAAACTTTGTGAAATGCTTTAGATGGTCTTGCACAGACAGATGATGATAGGGTACAAGAACTGAATCTTTCTGCACCTTTGCAAAAATAAAATGAAACAGTGAATTATATTCTTTCTTTTCTACTGAAGTAAAATATAATCAAACATGATTGAGCTGTAAACTTAAATGATCACACTCGGTTACAGTACAAGAATGGCTGAAGGAACTCCCTCTAGGCTTGCTCACACCTACTTATACTCTCCTGGTTCACAGGAGGATCACACCTCCTCTGCCCTTTGCCAGGGTTCTGTGTTTAGTTCTGCCCAGAGGTGGATGTGGCCGTGCGTCACTTTCAGGCAAAGCAATATATGGTGGGGATGGAGGCCCTCCAAGGACAATTTTCCCCTGCCGTGACATTCAGGGACGTGTGTTGTGAGTTAGGTGCCCTGTGTGCAGGAGCCTAAATTAATGGGACACCACGTGGAGATCAGCAGCCTGGGAGAGCCACGCAGACCAGAGGTTGTCTTTGTGTAGGGACCGCCTTTTGTGGTGTTAAGTCCCTGAGTTTTGGCAGTGTTTGTTACTAAAATATAACCTATGCTACATTGACTAATATAATGGCCTACGGATTAATTACCAGCATAAGAATGCTTTCCTCCGCGCTGTACGAGAGCCCTAGACTCATACACTGTGAGCATTTTGATATTTGAAACTGAATTTTCTCTCTCTTCAATATCAGGATATCACTTTAAGCAGTTATCAGTATGTCTCGCGGCCACATTCACTCCCAATTTGCTGCTCCTAATCTTTAGACTTAGAAAGCAGATACTTATTATAATCATTTCTAATGTAAAATTAGTTGCCTCTGAGAGAAGTCCTTAAGGGAAACTCTTATGTTTAAAATGTTTTAGTAGCATTGGTCCTATAGCATTCTTTCATTATTTAGAATTCATTTTTTTTTTATTTATTTTTTTGTTTGGGATGATTGTGTAGATGAGAGAGACAGTCAGTAATTTTTGGATAAGATATGAATGGATTAACACATTTAATAAAAACGTGATTAGATTGTTTTGGACATTTTCAGACCTATCATAGGTAGGTGCGATACATATCTTCCAACATCTATGGTGTGTCTCCACCCTACCTATCCGTCATGCACATCAAAACAGACTCGTCACCCTTCTTTACGACCTCTTTCAGTAACGGTTTTCACTATCCACAAATTCATTGGAGGCAAAACTCTGCTCTCTTCTTTAACTCCTCCCTTTCCGATCCCCCAACAGACAATGGACCGGGAGACTAGTTGATTCTGTCTCTACCATAAGCTTCAGAAGTCTCAGCTGACATACAAGGCCCTTCGCGATTCAGCCCAATCTTATTTTAATAGACGTTTGTTTGTTTGTTTGTTTTCTGGCCAGTATCTGTTTCCATCTGTTTGGGTAAAAGCAACCAAATAGATTAGAGAACCTATTTCTCCCATTAGCACAGCCTTGATAGCACTCCGTCTAGGGGCCCTGCTCTCTCAAGGCTCAGAGGTGTGTAAGTTGTACCAAGCAGATATTTTCTCAATGAACTCTGATACTTAAGGGACATCACTGAAAATGGTTCACCCCATGAGGCTGCATGAAAAGCTCACCATTAGTTTCTGGTGCTCCAGTTCCTGTCTATCTCGAATCCTGGCTCTCAATATTTCCTATGATTTAGTGAGTAGCACTACGTGCTTCCAATAGAGTGTGTGGGTGTGTAAATATGTGTAAGTGTGTGAGGGGGGCTGCGTGTGTATGCGTGTGTTTGGCATGAGCTTTTCCATGAGTTTCCGTTGCCAGAGAATTCTATATGATACTCTACCTCTACCTTCCAGCCTCCTCGTAGTTCTCTCCTCACACATCCTCCAGTCCGGGACAGCAGAAGCTGAGCAATTTCCAGAGCATGCTATATATTTCCATTCTTTCAGCTTTTGCTCATACTGTTCCCTCTTCCCATAACCCCTTTCTTCATTCCTGGAAAAAGTGGAAGGAAGTATTTCTACTTCAAACCCTTCCCAGCCCTAATAGGCAAGTTTATGTGTCCTTGTCTTTGTGTATCCATAGCAATTTCTACATCTCTCTTACAACATGGTATCATAGCGAGTGATTCACATGTCCGGCTCTTTCAGGAGATGCTGAAATCCTCAAGGACACACAAGTGAAGTTCAACAAATATTTGTTGAATTGAATGGACTGAGTCACATCTAAAGTGGTTCTTTTTTTCCAAAAGATGGTTCTCACTTTATTGGAGTTTTTTTGTTTTGTTTTGTTTATGTTTTAAAATCTCCAATCCTATTCTTTTGATAATTCTATTTGAAAATGTCCCATTAACATTTTATAGAGTTTAGTATTAATAACTGATGAGATGTAGAAAGCAAAAATAGTTGTCCCACTTCTCTTCCCTCTGAGATTCCCTGCCTCCCTCTTTCCACTGACACATCACATTTCAATGCCACTGTTGTTTTCTTCCAAGTTCCCCTGGCCTCTGTCTTTGCAGAAACACGCAATGACCCAGTATGCAATGTGTTACATTGTATAACCAACAGGATTTCCCTCCTCTCTTGAGACTATGTGGAAGAAGAGGAAGGAAAAAACAAATGAATTCCATCATAAGGCCGCTAATGTGAATGAAGGCCAAGGATGCAATCCCTAAGGAAATTCTGGAGATGGATCCAGTTGGGCTCCTCCCGGTATATCACTAGTGAATTATTTAATAAAAACAAAACATAAAGAAGAAAATGCCAGGGGTTCCTGTCTGCCTTGAGGAAAAGATTGATCCAAAGCCCCACTTTGCAATTGTTCAAATGAATTCACTTCAATGAGAGAAGCTAAATGCTAATCAAACATGGGGGTGGGAATCAATGGAATTGTTTTTCTCTTTGTATTATTTGAGTGCCTGTACTATCTCTGATTGAGTTATTTACAAACTCTCTGACTGACCAGAGAGTTAGTAAATATTTCTTTGGTATTATATGTCCCCTTTCTTAAAGGAAGAAGGAAAATTATTTTTCTCACTTAAACTCTTGAACCTCTTCATTATAACCCCTTTCCCTACAAAATGAATTATAAATTCTCCACTTTAGCACACAAGCTCTCATTGATTTGATTTTGGTCCCAAAATATCTCCTCTTCCACTATCTCTACTATTCTACTCCAAAAGCTGGTTATTCGAACTTTTCCAGTTTGTCTAAATATTTTTTTTGATATTTGTAATTTCAAGCCTGCTGCAGCCTTTAATTGGGAAATCTATCCCTCTTAATCTAGCAGGGAAATCCTCTCTGTCCTCGCTTACTCATTTTAAAGATTTAGCCCCTTACTTCTCTGAGTCCATGCAGCACTGCAGGCACATCTCCATGTCCTGTGTAATTTCCTTTCGGTCCATTTTTCTCTACTAGACTCTGAGAGCTGGGAGCATATACCAACCACAGTTTTTTTGTTTGTTTGTTTGTTTCAAGATTTTATTTATTTTTAGACAGAAGGGAAGGGAGAGGGAAAGAGAGGGAGAGAAACAACAATGTGTGGTTGCCTCTCGCATGGCCCCCACTGGGGACCTGGCCCGCAACCTAGGCATGTGCCCTGACTGGGAATCGAACCAGCGACCCTTTGGTTCGCAGCCTGCGCTCAATCCATTGAGCTACACCAGCCAGGGCCCAACCACAGTTTTTAATATACAATAGGTACTCCAATATTTGTTGGATAAGTTAAAGATTACTCACATCCAAGATAAAGCCAGGGAAGGTTGTCCCTGAGAATGAAGTAAATGCCCAGTTAAATTGTACACATACTAACAGCTGAGGTTAAACTGTGCTCATTTAAACCTTTCTTATTATGGGAAAACAAATTTGCTATCTCCAAGGCCCACCGACAAACACTTTATGTCATATATGTAAGTGGGATTCACAGTGCTAGAGAGAATCCCATTGGTCTTTGCCCTGTCAGTTAGTGTCACGGTGTCTGGAAATGAACAGAAATCAGAGGAAATTTCTCTGTACACACATAAGGGCATAAAGCAGCTAATCTGTAAAACTGTTACAGACACCAACAATAAGAGACAAGGGGTAAGCATATACTTATCTCCAACTGATTCTGTTTAGGGGAAGGAGAAAAATGAGGTCAATGACTTCACTCAAAAAGCTATTCTAGGTTAAGCCTTTCTAACATGAGCATAGATAGAAATTGGTTATTTCAGTCCAGATTCCAACAGCTTTAAAGAGCTTTTCTCTTTAGAGGGTAACATTCATTCAAGGGATCTTTCAGTCTATACAGTTTCCCAAATCTTAAAATTGATCATAGTAGCAACTTGATTACAAAAGAAGATAGCACTTCAGTAACAGTGGTAGGATAAGAAATAAGAAATTACTACAAACTATTTTACTGGCCCTGAACTTAAAAGAAATAGGGCGCTGTGGGAAATGCATACGCTTTAGAGAGACACAGGTTCCAGTCTTGGCTGTGTCTTTTCCTGGCTGCCACTTTCTGCCTTTGGGAACTTGAGTAAGATTTTTAATTTCAGTGATCATCAGCTTCCTCATCTGTAGAACTGAGCTGTTCAAAAAGCTCACTTCATAAAGATTTGTGAATATTGAAGTTGGTATTGTAAGGAACCTAGCCTGATATTTAATACATAGTGATATATTAAGTAATACATACTCACTTTATAACTCAAAATGGATTAAAGACTTAAATGTAAAACCCTAAACTGTAAAACTCCTTTTTGCCATTGCTTTTAGTAGTAGTTTTTTGGGTATGTCTCCTCGGGTAAGGAAAACAAACAAAAATAAACAAATGGGACTACCTCAAACTAAAAAGTTTTGCACAGCAAAGGAAACCATCAACAAAACAAAAAGACTATCTTCTGAATGAAAGACAATATTCACTAATAATGCATCTGATGAGGGGTTAATATCCAAAATATATAAAGAACTCATACAACTTAATATGTACCAAAAACCCCTCAACAATCTAATTTTTAAAAAAATGGGTAGAGGGCCAGAATAGACATTTCTCTAAAGAAGACATACAGATAAATGGCAATAGACATATGAAAAGATGCTCATGGTCAATAATCATCAGAGAAATGCAAATAAAAACCAAATGAGATATCAGCCCACACCAGTCAGAATGGCTATCAACAATAAATCAACAAACAAGTGTTGGCAAGTGTGTGGAGAAAAGGGAATCCTCTTGCATGGTTGGTGGGATTGTAAACTGGTGCAGACACTATGGAAAATAGTAGCAAGGTTCCTCAAAAAGTTATAAATAGGACTTCCATATGATGCAGCAATCCCACTTCTGGATATTTATGCAAAGAAATCCAAAACACTATTTTGAAAAGATATATGCATCCCTATGCTCATTGTAGTGTTATTTACAATAGCCAAGATATAGAAGCAATCTAAGTGTCCACTGATAGACGGCCAGAGAAAGAAAACATGGTACATGTATACACTGGAAAATTACTCGGCCATGAAAGAGAGTGAAATATTACCATTTGTAGCAACTTAGATGGACCTACAGGATATTGTGCTAAGTGCAATATATCAGATAGAAAAAGACAAATACCATAGGATTTCACTTATATGTGGAAGCAAAAAAATAAATAAATGAACAAACAAAATAGAAACAAACTCATAGCTACAGAGAACAAACTGATTGTGAAAAAGGTGAAGGAATCAAGTACAAACTGGTAGTCACAGAACAGTCATGGGGATGTAAATTAAAGAATAGGGAATATAGTCAATAATATTGCAATAATTGTATATGGTGCCAGGTGGGACTCATCAAGGGGATCACTTTGTAAATTATATAAATGTCTAACCACTATGCTGTACACCTGAATCTAATGTAATACTGAATGTCACCTGTAATTGAAAAAGAAAAAAGAAAAACTTATTTGACCATTGGGGGAAAATGTAAAGTAATTACTAAATTAAAATTAATTTAATTACCACTTTGGGTTCTGAATACCAAAGTTATGGCAGTCATTTCCATTTTTCATAATGTTGAGTAAGGACATAGTAAAAGAAAAGTTAAGGCTGAAGGGCCAAGAGAGAGAACGAGACAGAAAGGCAACAGGTTGAGAATAAAAGTAGGAACATATTAATTGCACTGAATCATGGGAAGGGAGCTTATAAACATGTCTGCTTGACTAAAAATTCCAGAATCCTAAAAAGAACATACATAAACAGACATTGCATAAAGAAGTGAATTTCTCAATATTCCACTTGACTTTACACTCTGCTAACGGACATCTTTCCTTCCTTCAACAATAATCCTCCAACATGTCCTGCAGCTACAGTGGTGTAAAGAAAAGAGAAATATACTTTTCCAGCCACAGATGGTCGTACAGATGGAAGGGGAACACCTTTGGATAGATGTAGTCTACATTTTGTTTTGAATAGCATCAAAGAAATAGCATAGGCAATCAACTTATGGGTCCAAGCAAGATAGTATTCCAGGATTTCTATACGGTGACACATTTTTTTTTCTGCTCAAGATCCTAGGCAGTTGAGGAACAACAGTTCCAAGAAGAAAACACTTTACACTATGAACTTTCCTATTATTTTGACTTAAAAGAGATGCAGAATCTTCTCTCTGAGCAGAGGTGTGAAGAGCTTCAGACTTTAGAAGAAGAAAAGACTGGGTTCAAATCCTTCCTAAGCTAGTTGGGAGCTGTAAGTAATGGGCAAAGCTTTTTCTATATCTAAATCCCAGGTAAATCAATAGAATAATTATTACTTCATAGAGCTATGGTAGAGATTAAATAGCATAATTATGTAAAGTATGTATCACAGCCTGCTACACCATAGTAAATAATAAATGGTAGCTGTGGTTGTTATGTGGAAGAAGAAAAGGAAAGAAATGTAGTCACTTGTCTCTCTATTTTGCACAAAAGGAATCCCACAGAAGACTGAAGATGAGGCTTCACAAAAATGAATATTCTGATACCTAAACCTGCACCAGTTTCAGTGAACCTCAAAAAGCCAAAGAATGCATTATTTGCAAAGGCTCCTGGAAAGTATTGGCCAAGAGGAGTTTCACTGGGCACAGCTTGAAAGCCCCCCATTCCCTCATGGAAGATGCACTCAGGCATGGTGACATTCTTCTGCCTGTTTATGGTGATGGCTTGGCAGTCGTGGGAAGTCCTGAGTGGACACTTTTCAAGGTCCTTATAGTCCCAACATCACTTGGGAACTCCAGCATAATTGATGTATATATTTGTAAAAACTGTCACCTAACACTAATGTCCAGGACTAGGTACCAATTCAAACCATGCTGCCAGCCCATCCTGCTTCATTGTTGTCAGATTACATTTTAGTGACCCAGGATCACACTTGCCAATTTCTCGACACCTGCACAACAATGCCTAGACTATAGGTGCGTGCAACCAACTATCTCGGGTTCACAATGCCTAAGAAGGGCATAATGTGGCAGGCCCACCTTGTAAGGGCCCACCGACCTCAGCTCTGTGGGCAGCTGGGGTGGAGGAGTTCCACAGGACGTCTAGTAAGAAGGAGCCCTAGACATGGAGAGTGAAAGCACTTACCAGCTGTGCAAGCTTTGGATGAAGTCAAGTAGCATCTATGAGCCTCAGTTTCCTCACTTATCAAATGGGGATTAAAACATTTGCCCTAGCAACCTTTCAGAGTGCTTGTGCGGTAAAATAGAAATAGATAAAATGTGTGCAAGTTCAGTATAAATTATAAAGTGCTAAGAAATATTATATAATATTATAATAATATTAGCACAATTATCATTAGACCGTTGGGATCAGGCAGAACTGGATTGAAATGTTTGGCTCATCGTTTACTAAACTTGCACAAGTCATGTAACCTCTTTCAGCCTCAGTTTCTAATCTGTAAAATGGGAATGAGAGTCACCTCCTCAGCGGATTGTGTAGATTAAATTAGAATGTGTGAGGATACTGAACAGGGTGGTTGGCACTTGGAAGGGTTTAATATGTTGCAGTTGCCTTCATTCTCTAAATCTGTGGTTCTTTACCTCTACGGGTCACTAACACCTTTGAAAATGAAATGAAAGCACCAGCGCTCTAACTCAAAAAACGTGTGCACATGCGGTCCCCCTGACACCTTCCATACAATTTCAGAAGCTCCTTGAGTCCACCGAAGTTCAGCCAGGGGCCCAGGGAACCAGATTAAAACTCATTCTGTCCGTAGTCACTTAGGACACACCCATATTTTTGCTTTAAGTGTTAACTGCCTGCTTTGTTGCTGAACTCTTCTGCTACTGCTATTACCAATAAGACTCAATAAAAGTTCTTACTTGTATAAAGAATAACTACTTACAAAAGGCTTTCACATTTATTACATCACTTAGTCTTCAAGAAAAAAATCTGTAAGGTCTGCACTATAATCTTATTTTATATATTAAACGAGTTTATTTTTTCCATTCTGTGTTTCCCATTGTAAATACGTCACAGGAGCACACAGACCACGCTGTTTTAATCATAATGTTTGGCTGGCACTTTGGACAAGGCCTGAAGCATGGTGGTGCTGCTGCATTTGAAATAGATGAATGGAAATCGTGAAAAGTGGGTTCTCGTTTCCCAATGAGATGACTCAATCACTCAAGACTAAGTCAGCACAAAGCTAAAACTCTCTTCAAACTTTCTTTTGGACTCAGGCTAGGGCCATCAGAGATGTAATGAACTCTTGGTAAATGTTGGTACGTGGTCAGGTGGATAAAGGCAAAACTGAATAAAACTTCACTTCTAAAAAACAAAACCCTGAATTTCAATGAAAAGTTTATTTTTTTTTTCTTTTTATCTGTTACTACCCAAAACTTAGTGGCTTAAAACAACCATTTTGTTTTTGCGGATAAGGAATCTAGGAAGGGTTCAGCAGGCTGGTTTATTTCTAAGCCACATGGCATCACCTGGGGCGAACAAGGATGGAAGGCCCATCTCCAAGCGGACTTCTTCACTCACTTGCCTGCGCCTTGGCAGGAACAGCTGAAGGCGGTCTCAGCTGGGATCCTCTCCCTCTCCACTCAGTGTCAGAGCCTCTGCACGTCAACCCTCCAGCAGGGTCATCGGACTTCCTACACAGCAACAAAGGGCTCCAAGGTGAGGAAGCAAAAACTGTGGGCTACGTAGGCCTGCTGGCTAGCGCAGAAGCAGCAGCATCTCTCCTGTATTCTGCTGGTCAAAGCAGACACAGGCCTGCGGTTCAAGGCTGGGGAAACAGATCTCATGTCTTCATGGCATGATTTACAAAGAATGTGAAGCTACTGTTAATTTGCTACAGTTTCCTTAACCAAGACACAAGCTCACAGGCATTAAGCTATGGAGTTGCTCTTGTTGCCACCTCGATCAGGCATTCCTCATAGAATAGCTTTCATTTCCCAAATATGAGTAAATAATTCTATAAAACCTTAGATTAAAATTCAGCAAAGCTCGAATGCATATCTGAATTAATTTCCATGCATCAGTGAGCATGTCTCGGGGGTAACATAGGAATGTTTGCGTTCTTGTTATTTAAGGTAATTCAAACTTCCCCAGATCTGGTGGGATCAAGCAGCCCAAAATACCATTAGAGCTAAAAATTTACTCTACAGTAAAGTGTCATTACAAATCAACCCTGGGCTACCCACCCCCAGGGCATGCAAAAAAAATTCAGCCTTGCCACTTCCAGGATATTTTAGCATCTCAACAGGGAGTATGGCTAAGTAAGACCAAAAATAGCACAATGCTCAGAAGCCATACAGAACAAAGAAAACACAAATAACACAAACAAGCACAGGGCATCTTCCACAATCCCAAGAAGAATTAAAGTTTATTCTCAACACTAGTTTCTAGAGGCTCCATATTTTAGGGATTTTTACTTCTGAAGGCGTTGGTCACCCCCACCCCCTCAAATTCATCAAATACAACTTATTTCCACAAGCACAAAGATTATTTTTCTCATTGTATCATGATCTTAATCTCTACTTATCATAAACGTTTATATTACACATTTATTTTCAATGACCCAGGGTTTTGTTTTGTTTTTGTTTTTGTTTTGTCTATTAACAGATCAAAAATGAACTGGTTGGTTTTGTCAAGTGCAAATGTGCCCTTGGCTCATTTTGGCTCATAGGAAGTTACAATATAAGGGCTGAGTATGTTAAGAAAGAAAATATTTTATAAATACAAGACCTGCTATAACTAAGGTGATTTTAGGCATGTACATGGAAATTTTAAAACGTAAGAGCAAAGGAGACCATAAAGCAAGGCAGGAATGGTGGAAGCTACAGGTGTTTTCCCCAGCTGGGCGGAACCGCTTGGAGTCCGATGGGGCACCGTGGTCCCAGCCTCAGCATCAGTCTTATCCTTAGAGCATCGCTAGAATGCAAGTCTCTGGGGAGCGAGATTTGGGTCTTTTTGCTCAGTCATGTAGCCGAGACACTTAGAACAACTCCTGACACATAATGAACACAATCGATATGTGTTCATTTTTAATAAATGCGCTCATGAGGATTGGTTGAAAGAAATCCAGGAGGTTAACTGGGTGTAGTTACTGGAGATCGGCTTGTGGCATAATAGGAGAGAGCCAAGACACCGGCCACACTGGGGCAAGTCTCAGGGCCCTTGCCCAATGGACAATGGACAATGAGGAGCTCTTACATGTTCAAGAGAGCGACCAGTCCGAGGTAAGAAGAGGAAACCCCAACAGAAATTCTATTCTGTGATGAAAATGAAGAAACTGAGATAAGGGGACAATTATGAAGTCACTGCAACGCTACCATCCCCTGGGCACTAAGCTCCCAAGCCTGGTGATCAGAAAGGGGCATGGGAGCAGAGTAGGGGGAACACCGCATGATCTGAGGTATAATATGTGATATAATTCCAAAATTTACTCTACCCAAAGAATAGGAGTAATATGAGAACATCACTATTCACATTTTTTTTTCTTTTGATTGACTCAGGAACTAGTGCCATGTCTGAGTCAACTTGCAGGAGTGGGCATGCCTAGGTATGGGAGAAAAGCAGAGACTGACATA
Organism: Micronycteris hirsuta; assembly: GCA_004026765.1. NCBI lineage: Eukaryota > Metazoa > Chordata > Mammalia > Chiroptera > Phyllostomidae > Micronycteris > Micronycteris hirsuta. The sequence continues at coordinate 31,225 of PVJI01009460.1, read as the reverse complement.
GTACATTTTAATTCCTAAAGCAAGACATTCCATAGTTTCTCCGTTTCTGAGATACTCTGAATCTGAAGATTTCTTCAACAATAAAGCATATAATACCTAGTGTCTAAACTTTTTAGTATATCAAGAAGAACTAATTTGAATAACTATGCATGATAAGTTTTGCATCACAAGATTCACACTATAAAACTAGAAAAGAAAAAAATCTTAAAATCCAAATAGATCACAAGCTAGTGAGATCTAGCAATTGGTTTCTGTGGCACAAAAAAGAAAACTACACTATGCAAGAAAAAAAGTTTAAGTCACATGCTTGTCTTAGTCAATGCTTTATTACCAAAATGAATAACAAACTGGTTTTGCACATGCAAGACACTGCCTTAGAGCTATCAGAAGTCCTGTTCACCAGGTGGGTTATGGGTAACAGATGCTACATTCCCTTCTAGGTGATCTGTTGCCCACTGGAAATATTTCTGCATGCCTGATCACCTGACACTTCGCCAACCTGCTGTTCTTTCCATGTGTGTGCCCTCCTTCCACTGCTTTTCATAACCTAACCCCATGAGAGAACCACATCCAATTGAGCCCAATATTAAGAAGAAAATCATTAAACAGCCTGAGATATTCAAAGCTGATGAAAGAAAATAACCTTCAAAAGGTGTATATAATACATGCATAAAAATTATGAAATATCCAAAGAATAGCAGAGATGAGCAATTATAGGTGTTTTAAAACTTTTTCACCTTTATGTTCTTTTCATATTTTCCACAAAGAACACACTATATTTTTATACTGAAAAATATTATCAAATTGAAATATATATATGATCCTATTTTTTTAATAAAAAGGTGTGTGTGAATGCATAATACTTGTATCCGTGTACAAAAAGTCTGGAACTCCAGACATCAAAACTATAAATAGTGGCTAAGTTTTGAGAATGGGGTTGAGGGTAAGGAGAAAAAAAGGAGAGAAATTTTACCTCTTTTTAAAAATTCTTTTGTAATATTTAAATTTGTATTTTCTAATAAATGTATTATTTTATAATTAAAAAAAGAAAAACAGAAAACACATCCTAAAGTGTCCCCTTGACAGTCAGGTCCTTGGGTAATAAATCCAAGGATAAAATTAAATGTGTTATGGCCATGCTAGAGGGACTTAACTTGTACAAGTATACATTTTCTAGGTTAGACTAAAAAAAAAAAAAAAAAAAAAAGGAAACCTGAGGGACAAGTGATAAAATACAGTTCTCTAAACATAATGAAGGGCTTGTGACTTACCTGTGAGTCCTTCCTGAGAGAAGGATGAGAACAAAAGCTTATGACCTGCTCCTTGAAGAAATTACTTGTGTTACAGGGAAGACTTCACACAGCGAGCGTAAGTGGCACCAGCGTGGGTTAGCAAGAAGCACACACAGAATTACTTTCCCTGGAGGACTTTAAAAATAGGCTGGCGTGTCTGAGTGAGTGGAAATGTGTTTCTGCTGAAGGCCAAGCAGATGGACTTGGTGACTCTTCAAGGTTCCTGCTGGTCCTGTGACTTGGGCTTACAACCCGTGCGGAGGCGCGGCAACTCCACCCCTCTGAACAGGCTCACCTGTGCTCATTGGCTGCGGCTTCTGCGTGGGCAACAGATGCTCCCCCTGACCCGTTACACCCAGAATCCTTGAGCCCAGCTCCCATTCGAATAGGGAGCCTGATAGCAATCGCTAGCAAGGAGACCATTGCTCAGGAGCAAATTCAAACCATGAAGTCTGCAAAACCCAAACTGAAAAACGTACCATCAAATAACTGGTTTGTAATCTTCAAAAATGTCAATGTCAGGTAAAACAAAGTGAGGCTGAGGCACATTCCAGATTAAAGGATATTAAAGGGACATAGAAATGCAATGCAGTACATGAGCCTGCACTGGATCATGTAATGGGTGGAAATGCTATAAAAGACATTATTGTGACAATATATGAAGTTGGAATATATGGTATCAATATTCTTTTCTGAATTTAATAACTATACTGTGGTTACATAAGAGAAAAGTACTTTTTCTTAGGAAATATACACTAAAGTATTAAGGAATAAGGAGATAGATAGATACAAATGGTAAAGCAAATATGACAAGATGTTCAAAATTGATGAGTCTAGAAAAGGGTCTACAGAAGCACTCTGTACTAATCTTACAACTTTTCTATAAAAATTATTTCAACAAAAATGTTTTAAAAAGTGGGCTCTCATGTTGGTAGCATGACTTAGGGGTTTCAGTTCCCAGTCCTGACTCCTCCTGTTTTTATTCACTGGAGGCCACATCCATCGTGGCCAGCCTCGGACACCTACTTCCCGCTCGGCCCTACTCTGTGGGACTCCCCTGTTGACCCCTTCACGTCTCTAACCCCATCCCTTCAGAGTCAGGACTCAGGCCAGTCGCTCAGTCCCCGTTCCCATATGGCCATCCGCCCCTAAGCTGCTCACATCCTGACATGGCAGCTGTCTACCTTGTCCTAAGCAAAGCTCCAGCATTCCTGGCATGCCCATTCCTGTACATATATATGTAATAATCTCCTTTATATTCACAGGAGGTTAACACGCCACTGGTTAGCAATGCAAAGCCTCGCTTACATTTTATTTCCGTGTGTGTGTACTAGGGTGGGAATCTTACCCTAAAAAGGAGGATAACTTTGGAAGGTAAGGCTGGATAGGAAATGAGTGCTGCCCTCATGCTAAGTAATTTGTGTCTGTTGTCTCCTTTCATCTTTAAAAGTTAGATTGCATTATACCTATTTTATAGATGAGAAAATTAAGATGCAAAGATGTTAAGCAACTTGTCCAAATTTATGGTTACTAAGTGATTAAGCCATTAATCAAATCCATGTCTTTATGTTTCCAAGGTTCACCACCTGGGTGATGTCACTAAATGGCATCCCAAGTCCATGGACATGCAGCAGAGCAGGACCCGCTGCACTTACAATTAGTAATAGATAAACCCTGAACTGATTTACATGGGTTGTTTTGTTAGACTCCAATGAATATGTCACTTTATACAGTTATTTTATTTACAACTGCAATAAAATTATTAGTAAAATTCAACCTATTTAGGAAATAAATCTCTTTATTGTTAGTACTACTGGTGGGAGTATACAATGCTTCATTCCTTTTGAAAAGCAACTTAATGATATGTAGCTACAGCCTCAAAATATTTATACCCTTTAACCTTGCAATTCCTGGCTACCTATCCAGGATTGTGACTGTGGGGGATGGGTGGTTGCGTACCAAGATGTTCCTTGCAGCGTTGTTAACAATAATTAAATAAAATAAGGGAATGGGTAAGTAAATCATTACGTATATCCCCATATAATAAAATGAAGCCGTTGAAAATTATGTTCATAAAGTTTTCATAACATTAAAATTCTTTAGCAGGGTATTGAATGGAAAGGGAATTGAAGGCAAAACAAAATTGAATATAAAGAATGATTGCAGCTTGAGAGGAAAATTTTCTGTTTTAAAAGATTGTGTATACTTGCTACGTGGAGAACAGGTTGCAGGGTGATAGGCCCACCACTTACGAAATTACTGCATTAGTCCAGGGGAACAATGGTGGAGGTGGATTGGATTCAGGTGTTAGTGTGGGAAGTGGTAAGAATCTGTCAGGTTCTCTTATGCGCTCTGAAATAGAGCTGACAGGATTTCCTAAAGGATTTGCTATATGGTATAAAAGAAACAGTGGAGTTAAGAATGCCCTCCAGCCTTTTGGCTCAAGAAGTGGAATTGCCATTTTCTGAGATGAAGACACTAAGGAGATTGGAAAGTGCTAATGAAAACTTAGATTTAGGGTATGTTACCTTTGAGAGGCTGGTTAGAAATTCTTGTGAGAATGTTTTAGATGATTGGATGTAAAACTCAAATTCAAGGGAGAGGCCAGGGCTATGAAAACTTGGGGATTGACTACTTAGAAATGGCACTGAAAGCCATGAGATTTGATGAGACCACTAGGAAGAGGGTGCGGCTAGGGAACGGAAGAGAGCCAGTTAGGGATTAGGAAGACGAGAACTGAGCAAAGGAGACAGAGAAGTAGCAATGTGTTAGGTGAGAGAAATGAGAGAGCACCAGGCCTCAAAAGTCAAGCCAAGGTGCGAGGTATTAAAAAGGAAATGCTCAATGGTGTCAACAGCTGCTGAGAGGCTCAGCAGTGATTGTCAGTGAGTGGTAGGACTTGAGTTTTGTTTTGTGTTTTATTCCTGATAGAAATAACAACGTTGCCGGGAGTAGGGAAGGGGGGTCATGTGGATAGATAGTAAAGGGATATCAGGGAGCTCCCTGGGTGATGAAATCTTTTATATCCTGACTAGAGTGTGGGTCACACAGGTGTGAACACTTTCCAAAACTCATCAAACTCTACACTTAAGATCTGTGCATTTAACTATGTGCAAATTATACAAAAAAATAAAAATAAATCCTACCTTTCACATTTATGCATTTTCCAATATTACTATAATGAACATTCATTACTTTTATAATAAAAAATAAACATTTAGAAATGAAGGTTGGATTACTGCATATGTCAAACTTCTTTGAATTGTAAAGTGAGAATTAGCAGGATATTATTTTTCCCTCAACCAAAACCAATGTAAATAATAATCGAATAGTGTACATAATGAAAACTTCACCATGGATTTCCCAGGGAAACTCACCTCTGCAAGTAGAAAACTAATTCTTAAAGACAAATCAGGAAGCATCTACTTCTTTACAGGTCAAGACTGGACAGTTCAGGTGATGAGTGATTTTTGCTAATTGTAAGTGAAAAGCAATGGAGACTAATATCAAAATGTAGTTTTGTGTCCTTCAGTAAGTAAGCTAAATTCTATGTTCCACTTTTCTTCAAAATGGCAATAATGTTGTCTGCCATATGTCAAAGTCATAGGGTTGAGACAATTCCAGGAGCTAATGACCATTAAAGCTATTTGGAAATTATAAAGAAGTCCACAAATTCAAGGCCTGGGAAATACTTTCTGAGGCAATGGGCAGTACCATTTACCTCAGTAACCTTACAGGGAATGTGCCCTTTGGAGGTGGACCTCAAAACCTCCTTCTTTCTTGGAAAAATCGGCCAGAACAAATGCCCAAATAACTGTGACTCTGAAGAATCATCGTCCGATAGTCAGTATGTTTTTGTAGTACAATGAGAGGCTCATATCTTAAAAATTGTCAAATGACATTACCATCCTCTTTCTTTACATCTTTTTCCCCATCTCAATTCCCATTAGAATGAGAACCTCATGTGTTCTTGTAAGTTATTGAAAAGGAAATGTTAACTTATCTAAAAAGCATATCAACTTCCATATGTCCAAAAATGAAGTCTCTTCCTCCCCTCTCCAGACCAACTTGCAAAATCTCCTCCTTTTCCTGTATACAAAGCTCCTTAGAGCATTTCTGCCATTCCCAGAAGTTGTGTGTGAAAGACAGAGAATAGTTAGGATTTTCTAGAACAGAAAGCTAGACCAAGAAATTAAAGAGAAGACCAAACTAAAACAATGTCAAACTAAATGGTGTGGGTCGTCTTACGGGCAAATGGATGTCATTGAAAGTTTTCAAGAAGAAAGATGATATAATTTTTAAATGATAAATGATATTTTAGCGACTGAATCTGGATTGGGTAAGCAGAATGGATTGAAAGGAGTCAAGTCATAGAAAACCCTCCAGATGAAAGTATTGAAGTGGTTCAGGCAAGTAGAGGTGAAGTCATGAGAGCAGTGAGAATAGAACAGAGCAAGGCCAGAAACAGAAGATGGTCATAAAGAAAATGAAAATATGGCTTAGGACATGGTGCATTTAAGGGGACAGTGGGATCCAAACAGAAACGTCAGTCCTATGTAACTGAAAGTACAGGACCACGAAGCAGAAGAGCAGCTTCAAACATAATTATTCTGGGAAGAGTATTGCATTCAGAGTTGTCATAGAAGGTCTGGATAGTTGCCTTCACCAAAAGGGTACAATGAGTTACTTATTTCATAGCATATTTAACTTAATATATCAGAACTATATTTTCAGCATGTAAACAATATGAAAAACTACTGACATAGTTTATGTTCTTTTTGTCATACTCTTCAAAATCAGTTTCCCATAGTCTTCAAATTCCAGTATGGATTTCACACATAAAGAGCCCTCAGTTTGGGCTGGCCATATCTCAAGTGTTCAGTGGCCACTAGGGTATGGGTAGTGACCACTATACCAAACTATGCAATTCCAGAAGCTACCTTCCTGCTCCTCACAGCTTAGCATTAATGGCAGAAGGCTGTGGGAGAAAAAAAAAAAAAAACTGATTGCCAAGACCGAAAATGTGAGAAGGTTATAAAAGTGAGTTTGTGTGCATATGTGAGTTTGTATTTATCAATGAGCTTAGAGTGACATTTATTGAGCTTTTATTATGTACCAGGGGAAGAATGTAGCATTTTAGACACATTAGAACGTTAAATACCAGCGACAACTCTGTGGAGTAGGTACGATGAACACTATTCCATTCTATAAACTAAAAAGTAGTCTTCATAGATTAAGTAACTTCTTTCAAAACTATGTAACACTTAAGTATAACTTTGAAAAGATTACCTAACTTCTTTAAACCAAACCAGTTTCCTCCCAGAATCCTTGCACTTAAATCTTATCGAGACTTGAGGGATTTATTTTTATTGATTTTCTACTCCAGTGAGAAATTATATGCCAGAGATATTATCATTTGATAACCCATTGTGAGTAAATGTTCATAATTGTAAAACGATATTCAAAATCATGATTATAATGCTTGTGCGCTAGCTATCATAAAGATACACACTTTATTTAATCATTTCTCCCTCGCTGGACCTTAGTTTCTTCCTCACAAGTGGGGTTTTGTACGTAGCAATACAACTAACTGGCTCACCAGTTTCATTGGGTATACAAAAGACACAATGAAATAAATGTCGAAAACTAGATTGATTATATGTAATTCAGTCGCCCAGGACTGGTTTTCCATGGGCAGTAGCAATTAACACTCCGGGCTCTCCCACACGAATAGCCACAGTCAGAGTCTTCACCTGGCTATCTAAGACACTTGGCGAAGCCTCCGTATCTGCCCAACGTAGGCACAGGAGACAAATACAGAGCCCCAGCACCAGGCCTGGAGATACAAACTACATGCCCAAAATGGTGCCAAGTCAGAATGTCTCTTGTATCTGTCAGCTCCACAGGTGGGCAATGAACCGACATGCTCTGCTAACACGTGGCACGTTTCCAAACCCAAGGCTTCTCTTCCAATTGAGAACCAATTAGGCTGAAAGTACTTAACGATTAAATCCCTCCTCTCAGCATGTCCACAGTCCTATAAAATTCCAACGGATAATTGCAGAGGAGTAAAAGAGATCAAACTTAATAGTGCTTATAAAGCACACATCCAACAACCCAAGGCTATGTGAAGTTAGTAGGATAATTGAGTACTCAATGGAGCACCTTTTCTCCTCTGCTCCCCATCAGTCCCACCCACATGGGCAATGAGGGAAGACAACTATGGAGCTCTCAGTAAAGCTCGGCACCATGAAGCTGAAGTTCAGGCACATGATCAGATATGATATCCTAACATACAAAACCAGTTACTCTAAGTATACTAACTGCTTGGCTTGGGAATGAGATCCCTGCAGTTTCACGGGACAGATCCGTCCCATGTACCCCTGTCATCCCTGCTATTCACATCCTGAGGACATGACCAGCACAGTAAGCTTTCATTATTTTTGCTAGCACCGAGGTTACTGGGAGGGTTCTCAGAAACATATAACACATGATGGGTACTCTCCTGGGATTTTCTGGGTAAGAGGTAGTCTTAACAAAATTCCAAACTCCATGCATGCCTTCGTCCTTTTAGGACTTCAGTTGTTCCCTCCACAGGATCCTAAACACGTTACAAATTATTGCAAAAGAGAAATGCTCACCCAGCCAAGACTCCTAATAAGGCAAGGGCCCAGGCATTTCTAGTAAAGGTGATAACTTCCTGTCTGCTGCCCCCACTGGGTGTCCTGCGCACATCCTTCTCAGCACCGATGCTAGATTTTTGTGTTTTTGCATTCTGCACACACACAAACACACAGAAATACATTTGCACACACACAATTAGTGTCTCTTAAAGTGTGGTCTCCAGGCTGCCAATATCAGAATCATGGGAGCGGGGTAGTTACTAAAATGGTTTCCTGGGACTGACCCCAGGCTAACTAAATTAGAATGCCTGGAGAGTGAAAAGCGAGATTCAGTCAGTCAATCAAGCCTGACAAGCACTTCCTTGAACCCTGAACCTCTCAAGTGTAGGGGATATGGTTCAACAGAAAGAAAGATTTGGGGACCAAAGGAAGGACTTTTGACACCTACCAGGTTACCCTACCAAGGATACTGGTGCTTGTCCTTTCTGCCTGGATGAACAAGACCGGCCCCACTTGGCCTGAAAGGACTCCTGCTTGTCTTGTCAGGAATTCTGAAATATTTCCCTTTTAAAATGAATCTCCCAGTGAGCACAGTGCACCGTGTCTCATTCCCATTGCCTGGGAAAAGGTCTTTGAACAAGAATGAAAACTGGGATAATAATATAATTTTAGTTCCTGGGATGTTGTAAGAAATTACTATTAAAACTAATCGCAAAAGAGTTCCCTAATGTAATGTAGAGTGGAACTTCTCTGGATTTGTTCATTTTTAATCCATTCATTAATTCATTTACTCATTCATCTTTAATTCAATAAATATTTATTAATTAGCTACCATGTACCAGGCACTGATATAATGGCTAAGAATACATAAAACAAATGTTCTGCCCTTGTGTGGTATACCTTTGTTCATTAATTCACTATTTATTCATAAAATTTACTAAATGTGCCATTTGGAAGCAACTGGGCTGGATATGGTGAAGAATATGTAGACAAATTACACGCAGGCCATGATTTCCAGCCACTTTCATCTAGCCGGATGTCAGAGATCTAAATGATTCATTCTCATACTGGGAGAAACGAGTACTTAGTACATAGTAAAAAGAACACTAAGTACAAGAATGAGATTATTTCTGACTAAACTGACCAAGGAGGAGGGTTTAAGGAAAGCTGTAAATAGAAACTAATTTTATCATGCAAATAAGAGAACATTCATCTGTTGAAATAACAGGGGAAAAGACCAATCTGCCTACCTAGTAGTTGAGAAAAGGTGTAACAAATTGAGTGTTTTATTGGGTGGATTTTAAAAACTGGAAAGACAAACATCTGAACAGGCTGAAGAACACCTGCCTGAAGATTCCTTCTATGTTCCGTCCCTATATGAGCATCTTCTCTGCCCATTTATTTACTCAGCTACTCTCCAAAATATTGACAGACACCTAATACTCATCAGATGTCATAGTAGGTGGATATATATAAATGAAATTTTATCTACACCCTTGATGATCTCAGAGCCCAAGAGAGAAATAGTGAGAACATGACAAATGCGCCCCTTCTAATTCTCTCCCCCATCTCTGAAATTAATAATTAACGCAGCACCTTTTTCAAGCCTATACACAGCCTCTGAATGTTTTGAAACATAGTATTTCATACAGGTAGTTCAAAACAATGTGGGAAATGACTGTGGGAGCAGAGGGGGAGGATGGGCAGAGGGGGGTAAAGGGGGAGGGCAAAGGGGATAACTAATAAAATAACAATAAAAGTGGTTTAAAAAATCTAAATATATGAGGAGGACCAATAAAAACTGTATTATCTTCTGGAGGGCAGGCCCCTTGTAGCACAGGCTTCCCCCCACAAGGTGAGTGTCCCAGGAACTCGTCTGTATCAGTGTACTAGCTGGTGCTATTGTGAGAGGCTGCATTTAGCTTCAGCAAATTTTTTTGAAGATTCAACACATTTGCCCATTTCCTGATGGGTGATTTACGAGGGCACCTGCCCGCACTATGCTGAGTGTTTAGCAGTTTTTGACCAAAGACTGCATGACCCTGTGCTCCACCCGCCCTACTCAGCCGATTTTGCCCAGAGCAACTTTTTTTTTTGTTTCCCCCTGGATGAAAAAAGTCCTCAAAGGGAAACAATGTGCTGATGTAAAAGAGATGAAAAAAAAAATGATAGAAGCACTAAAAGGCATCAAAATAGGCAAGTTCAAAACTGATTTGAGCAGTGGAAAAAACATTTCAATGGGTGTATTGCATCAAATACAGACTACTTTGAAGGTGACTGACGTTTAAACATGTAAAATTAAACTCAAATTTTTTATAGATAAATTCTGGGTTTTGGGGGCCCTTCATAAGAAATATAGGGAGAAGGGCTGAGATTTTCCAAGCAAGGCCAGTCTGGATCACAGACAGAAGGGCCTCGGTGCACTGAGCTTAGCCCCAGTCTGCCAAATCTTTTACCGATCCACAGACACGGTGGTTCTCTTAAGCCACTAAGTTTTGGAGTGTTTTGTGATACACACCAGCAAATGGACAAAGAATGTGGTCTTGCACTCAGCTTCTGTCACAGCTGAAACAGACGGTATGTGACTGGCTTTCGGTCAGACCAGTCTACGGAAGCCGGAATGATAAGAGATGGGTAAAGGAGACTGGAAACACGGTGACACATTTTGTGTGATGGTGAAACAATTGGTAAGATTGTCATGTGTTGTAACTAAGAAGGTAGGAAATGTCCTCATGGACTCTTGGATATGAGCAATGAGATTTCCAGGCCAAATGTTTAAAGTGCTGACTGAACCTTACTGGCTGTCTTTGATAAACTGTTGTAAGAAGGAGATTGGCAGTTACAAAATAGTCATGGGGATGTAAAGTGCAGCCTAGGAAATACAGTCAATAACATTGCAATAACTATGCACGGTGCCAGCTGGGTCTGGAAATATCAGGGGGACCGCTTTGTAAAGTATATGATTGTCCAACCACTATGCTGTACACCTGAAACTAATACAAAATAATATTGCATGTAAACTATAATTAAAAATTTTTTTAAAGAAGCAGATGTTCTAAAGAAAAAAATTAGCTAGTTTATTAGCAGAACACAGAGGAAATAGAGAGGGTTCATGATTTTCTGTCTGGGAACATAAAACTGTTTTTCATCTCTAGCCTGTCTAGAGAGCAGAAAACCTCTCAAAATAAAATACAGCTTGAGGACAAAAGATCAAATCACAGCTGTGGCTATAAGGTCCTTTATAAAGACCCGTGAAAAATTAAGGCAAGGTCTAGCAGAACTTCTCTACTATACAAAAAGACTTACAAGGCTATTAAAGGTGTAGCTTTTAGCTCATAGAGTAGAATCACATCATATTCAAAGGAAATCCACAACGTTTTTAATTCAGCTGGATTGGCAATGCTCTGTCAGTATGAATGAAAAGGAATTGAGACTGTAGAAAACAATGTCTCAAAATTGTAGAAAAAGCTCTGTGCCCCCAATTCTCTTTCAGGCAGAAGTTGTTTTCCAATACCCTCCTGAGAAGTGGTCAAGGAGGGTAGAGAAGAAATGACAGGCCAGAGGGCTGAGCCAAGAGTCACAGAGAGCAGAGGGCTGGGAGCCATTCTCAGGGAGCGGAACGAATATCTGATCAAAGGATGCTCCTCAACTCCAGGGAATGGGAAACTGACAGCATTTGCCCATAACAGGGTCACAATGGCTTAAGGACCAGTGGCTGCTATGTACTTCCTATTCTTCCCCTTTCCAAATGGGCTTGTTTTTATACAAGCTGTTGTGTTCTCATTTCATCACTATATGGGGGGCATGTATAGGGTGGATGAAACCTTCAGGATCAGCAGGAGCCTGAGGCAGACCCGATGTAGATCCCAGCATGCTAGGCTTCAAGCATGATGCCATGACTTGAGATTTGGGAGGGTCCTGGGATGGGAGTGAATATGTTTTGTATGTGACAGCATATTAATAATTGTGGCCAGAAAACTTGAATTTGTAGCTCTAGGTTCCCATGCCTCCCTATATCCGTATTTTTTGGTCACATTTTCTCACTTTAAGTCTGGCCTTGATCATGTGACTTGTTTTGGCCAGTGGGAAAAATCTGACACCATCAGAGATTTGAGGAAGTTCTCATGCATTTCTACCTTTTCTTTGTTGATCCTGGACCCTGCCATTAGAACATGCCTGGCAGACCTCCCAGAGGGAAGGAGAGACATATGGGGAAGAGCCACGTTCTTCCATCTGAACCTATAGCAGCTTGAACCATCACAGTTAACTTGCCAACCGACTGCACACACCTGAAAGAGCCCAGCCAAAATGCGCTGAGCCTGGTCCAGACCAGCAGAACCGCTCAGCCAACTTACAGACCCGTGAAACATAATGACCACCAAGTTCAGGGGTATATTGCACAGCAAGAGCTAATTGACACAGACAGCATGTGAGATGGAAGCTGTTTGCCACATCAGTATTAAAAGTTCCCTTTGAAGAAGTTTCATTAAGGCAAATTTGAATAATATTCCTTGGTTAACAGATTGATCTTTTAATGATAGCCATCACATTCAGCCAGATGGACATCTTTAAATTTACAATCAGATAAAAAGGATAGCAGAGAGACTACTGCCGATGGAAGAATGCCACAAGTCCACGTCTGAGTCACCGAACACAGCCGCGGTCAGAGGTGATTATTCCATGACAGCCCCGCTCGGCCCCTGCGCTGCAGGATGAAGCCCAAAGAGACCATCCATTCCTTAGAAATACATCTAGTTTAATTATACTTGGTAATTAGATAACGCTTCAATAAAAATCACATTTAGGATGGATTGGGGATTCTGAGTGGGATTACAGAATGAAAGATTGAGCTATGAAACATGAGCAAAGGAGAGACTGCCTAGTCTCATGGTCTGGCCGTGGATGGGGAAGTGTGAAAAATAAGGCATCAAAGGAGATCACGACTTAGTCACTAATCTGCTTTAAAATCTTGAATGGTTCTTTGGGAACTTAGGTGATACCCCTACTAAATTCTAACCTGCATGAAGAACCAGCTCATTAAAAATCCCCATCGCTACCCCCACAAAAGCTAACATCTTGTCACATGCCAGGCAGTGTACTAAGAACCTTACCTGCATTCATTGTCTTGTTTACTCTTTACAACCACCCTGAAAAGTAAGAACTGTTATGGCCCCATTCTGTTGATGAGGAACTGAAGCCTAGGGAGCGTGAAGTGACTGCACGCTGTCGGCCAGCTAGGACATAGCAGAGTCTGGGTGAGAACAAAGGTCTGTCTCTGAATTCAAAGCAGCTCCTCTTAAACATTACCTTATTCTGCCTCTCTTCCTGGGACACTTATTAACTCCCTCATGACAGCTTAGGTTTGGCACACATAATATACAGATATAACATATATTAAATGAATGAATGAGAAAAATGAATAAAAGGATAAATGAATGAATGAATGTGTAAAAGGATGATAGTACCAATGACAAAACAAAACAAAACAAAACAAAAACACAAGAGAAGGACCTTAAGGAGGGGATAAGAAGACTTTCAACTTTGGTATGTTAGTAAGAAAATGACAATTCCTCCACATGTGCAGGAAGAAATTAACAGGATGGAATTTGAGAAAAATTAAATGAACATCAGTTTTTGCATTGTTGATATAGAGGCAGCTTGGTTATTTACACAGATAAGAATGACCTTTGCATATCTGGAGGCAGAAGGCAAAAAAACAGAGGGAAAGGAAGTTCCCAAAATGAGCCAGTGGATGAGCTCTGGGAGTTGCTGCTGAGAAAGAATATTTCAGCAACTCATGTTTAAATATGGCCATGCTGTAAAGCATTCTTCCCAGACGCACTTGTTTCCATGAGCCCTGACCCTAATTAGCAAGAACAGCTGAGAATTCATTAATTATGTCCCTACAAGTTCTAGTCATTGGCCAGACCCTTCATATGCATTCCATAAGTCAATCCTCACAGCAACATTCTGAGATCGGTATCACTCCTTCCTTTTTATGGATGAGGTTCAGAAAGAGGAAGATCAATCAGTCAGAAAATGGTAGAGGAATTCAAACTTTGATTTAACACTAAAATATTTTCTTTTTGTTGTGTATCGTGGAAACCAAACTCCCAGATCACTTCCTAAAGAGAAGCTTTCCCCTTTGGCCTTCACGGGGCAACACTGAAGAAGAAATGCTTTCTCCTCCCAATAGATTTCCAAGGAAAGAAAAGAATAATAAACATAAATGGTCGTTTCCAGTCAGTTGAATACTTATGTCATTAATTATTGGCCCTTATACTTAATTCCTTAAAAAGAGATTTGCCCAACCTTGATTAAACTATACAACATCATGAAGGCTATGTAACAAGGAAATAAAACAACAGTGAGTTTTCTTTTCCAGCCCAGTGCCTTTATTCTTTTGCATCTTCAGTCGCTATCCAAACCACTTGTTTTGTCCACAGCAGACTATAGAGTTTGACTAAGAAGTTGATCATCCCAATTACAATCCGTTGGATGGCACAAAAGGACATTCTCCATGAAATGGACGCCAAGTTTTGGAGTGGAAAGTTGGAGTCTTTCCCGCACCCATAGCTCTGTACTCTGGTGTTAATGGAAGAATTTCTCCATTCCTAATAAGGGCTGGGACAGAGTCAAGACTCCTGTGATGGGCACCCTGTGGAGACACAGTTCCTCTGTTGTCCAATAAGCTGTTAGTCTGCTTCCTGGAGAGTCAGTATAGAGACATAAGTGCCTCATTCCTCTATTTCCTTTAAAGTATCTTTTTATAAGCAGATAACTTTCACTGATGTTCCAAGGCACCTCTGACTTTCAACCTTCTTTAACTGTCATTTAAGGACATGCATTCAGATACTCTAGTTTTCTGAGGTCAGGACTCTCTAAACAGGAGTTTGGGTGGTGGCAAGATACAACTGAGAGGAAAGTTTCAGATTGAAGGACTTAATACATAAAATAGGGTCACGTAAGCAACAGAAGGCAGATCCATCCATACTCCAGAAATCAGAAGAGCTGGGAACCATGCAGTCTGGGCAGGCAGGCAACATCAGAGGGGGCTAAAGAGTCAGGCAGGAAGAATGTGGTGATGAGAATTCCAGACCAAGGTAATGTGAATAGGTGGTGAGCATCAAAGAGATAGCATGGCCCCAATAGGGCCCGGGCTTTAGAAATAGGACTCTAGTCACTAGTATATGAGAAGGGTTCTATTGGTAACAAATGCAATAGACCTCATTCTCAGAAGCACCAGAGTCCTGAAAAGAGAAATAAAGACACAAGGGAACAAGACAGGAACTCTAACAGTGATGCAAGCTCAGGAATGGGGAGGAGTTGGGCCCGTCTGACAGATCGGCCCAGGGCAGCATGGAGAACGTGGTCCTGAGCCCTGAGGCCAGATTTGTCCCAGAGCCTGCGCTGGTTCTCAGCTTGCCTCATAGAGCATCTGCAAGGTTTAGAGAAATCAAGCCAGTCCCTGCAGTGACTTTTAGATTATACAACTTTGTATTCCACCACAGGTTCAAGCCCAGAGTCCTGAGTGTGTAAAAGATACTTAACTGTAATCATATATAACTAAGTGTATTCTATGGGCTAGACACTGATCCATATGCCTGACATGTCACCTCATTTAACCACATCCTAAGAATTATCTACTATTATTCCTATTTAACAATAAGAAATCCAAGGCCCAGACCAGTGGAGTAAATTGTACAAAATCATACATTTCGTAACTGGTGGTGCTGGAGTACATACACAAATAGCTTGACAAAACCCCCCAATCTTTAAACTATATTGACAATCTTGGTCATCCATTTTTATACCACTATTTGCTAAATTCACATTAAGTGTCAAACTCTATGCTAGGTATTATAGGGGCCATCTCTGCCCTCCGGGAGCCTAGAATGTAGTGGGAAGACAGGAACACTCCTGGGCTCTGAATGGAGGTCGGAGGGTGCTGTGAGATCACTCAGTACCGGGCCCAACAGTGCGGGAAGCAAAGCCTGGAGAGGAAAAGAAGGGGGAAAAAAGCTTTCTCAAAGCCCCAGAGGCAATAAAAAACATGATTTCTTTCAAGTTACTGGGAAGCTCGCGTGACAGGAGCATAGAGTATGTAAAGTTCTAGAAGAGGGGTTGAAATACCACCAAAGAAGTAGGCAGAGCCCTGTTATGCAGGACCAGGGAGACCACATTCAGGAGTCTGGACTTCTCCATGATGAAAAGGCAAGGAAAAAAATTTAAGAGGAGAGTCACAGGACCAGAGGTGCGTTTTGGAAAATTACTCTGCTATGTGGAAAGAATGGATGAGTGGATGGATGGATGGATGGATGGAAGGATGGATGGAAGGAAAACAAACTTTTGTTCCTCCTACTCCATGAGACAGACCCGGTGGATTTGATTGTTCCTGCAGCCATCTGCTCCTCGGTCTTCTCTTAGGGCCCAGAGCCCAGATGACAGCCCAGAAGCCAAGTCTACCAGCAAGAATGCTGTTATGTGGAAACACTGACTGGTTTCCTTTCATGCTCTGCATGGCTTCTCATGCTCCATCCCAGCCAGGCAGCCTCCATTGGTTTCAGAAACTCCATGCCCAGCTTTTACAGCTCTGACAAGTTGTCTATAAGCCTCCCCCACTACTAGAGTAAATGTAAACATCTGCTTTCTGCTCTCCCGCATCCCTGCAGTAGAGCCACAGGTTGGACTCGAAGCAGAGGAGAAGATGCACAGACGAGGCCTGGAATGTTTGGTGTAATCGCAACCACACAGAGGTCTTGACCTTATGTGATAAATCATACCTTCCGCATGTGTCAGTGGAAGACTTGAAAGAGGCACATCTCCTCTTTCCTACGTGGACAAATCATTTTCTCCCAGCACTAAACAAACCCCGGGGAGGCACAGGTGTGCCGGGTCAAGTCCTTTACCATCACACGTGTTTTAACAACCCAGGTGCTCATAGAATAAAAGGTTCTATAACTGACAAGAAAGATGCGGTTTTGAAGAGCCCTTGTTAATATTTTTTAAGAAGGAATAATGTCTAAAAAGTTCTAATTCTTGCATTATTTTATGCCACTCTTCACATTCCTACCACCTTTTTCATCATACATAGGTACCCTCTCTATACTTTTACCCCAGCTTGTCCTCCACCCAGAGAACCAAATGGCTTTGGGTACCTGTAGACAAAGCAAGAGGTGATGGTTTTAGGTCTTTTTCACAAGACCAAGCAGCCTAGAGAAAATAAAGTGCAAGTGCTTAGAAAGAATAAAACAAGCAACAGGCTAGACATTTTTACCTCTTCTCTGTCAGATTAAATTAATACTAAGTTATTAGCAAGGTTAGCTTATGACAACTTTATAGCCACTATGATTACCAAATGATACAGTACTATCTCTATACCAAAATGAAGCAGCCTGGCTGGTGTGGCTCAGTGGATTGAGCGCGGGCTGGGAACCAGAGGGTCCCGGTTCGATTCCCAGTCGGGGCACATGCCTGGGTTGCGGGCCAGGTCCCCGGTGAGGGCCATGTGAGAGGCAACCATACATTGCTCTTTCTCCCTCCCTTCTCCTCTCTCTGAAAATAAATAAAAATAAAAATCTTAAAAAAAAATGACAGATGCTAATGCCAGCAGGGAGAACATTCTGAATAGCATAAAGGGGCCTTAAAATTGAAAAGCATTATGGCTAGGTTTTCATGAACCCCATATAGCTATGACATCCCACCTCAGTAAGGAAGCAATCTTACTTTCCTGAGACAAAGAGGAAAGAAGGAGAAAGGAAGGAAGGAGAGAAGGAGGGAAGGAAAGAAAAGAATGAAGGGCCATAGAACAGGCAAAGGCGACATAATAAAACACATGCACTTTATTCCCATAGAATGTCCCCGGGACTTGCATTTGGAATTGATTTACTTATATTTTAGCACAACTCTAATGCGCATGATTGTCTAAGCCTCCCAGTTCAAGAAAGCAGGTCACCAGGGAGGCACGCTAGCAGCATCACAAAGAGACAGCTGGCAGCCTGAGAGTTGATGAAGACAGAAAAACTCTGAAAAGTTAATACCAAAACTCCACACTGGGTCCCCAGAGGTTCAGCCACAGAGCCCGGCACTCAACAGGCTCTATTACAGCCCTTTAGAATAATTTATGACTGAGTCATCAAGACAAGATCAAATTAGAATGTTCTATTTAATAAAACAGGGACATATATATATATACTTTCAAAGATGTTCACCAAAAATAGTTTAAATAACCTATTTTTATACATTTGAACTTTGTTGCCAGAACAACACATTTCCTTAGTGTTCTAGATAGACAGTTGCTGTTTTACTGAACACTGGTTACGTCGCAGTTTTAATTCCAGCAACCTGCCCCTCCTACCCATCACTGACCAGGAAGTCACACTCAGGAAATTCCAAGTCATTATGTTAATACTGACCTGAGGTTAACAAAATTAGTTAGAGAAATTGCTACCACCCCCCAAAAATAAATCACACAATCCTACCCCAGCCTCAAATATAGGTAGGACTCTGGATGACTCTGCCAATCATATGAATATATCTTAGTGTATGTGCTGATCAAGTCTAAACCTGATTTTAGCAGACCACTTAAAAAGACATCCTTCTAACAGTCTTGAGTTTTTGTGATTTGATTTACCTTTGAATCCCTTGAGCCAAATTCTCAAGAAAACAAATGAATGTCAGCCAATATAACTGAACTCTTGAAAAAACCTAGAAGAGAAAAAAAAACAGTAGAGTGACTGGGACTTAGAAGATGAAGCAAGAACCTACCTGAGTGATAGTTTGTGTGATAACAGTGGGAAAACCAGGGTCACCAAAAACAGAGCAACCTTGAGAGAAGAATTCTGTTGTACAAATGGTCAAGGCTTCGAGACACTGTCAACACTTGAAGTAAGAATAGAAAAGACTAAAAGAAAGTAAAGGTTAAGTATAGAAAAATCTACTTGGGGATAGGATGCCAAAACTTGTAGCATAGTGCCAAGGAGGAAATAATCCCTGGAAATAAGCTTTGCAGAGACATTCATAAAAAGTCAAAGTCAGTGTTACAGGTTGGAGGAAAGGAGAACTACCAGTCAGGATAATGCTATAGTGATGAAACATCCCCAAATGTCAAAACTTAAAACAACGAAGGTTTCTTTGTCTCTGGCGCACGCCCCCTGCAGGCCAGCTGGGGCTCTGCTCTGCGTTGCCTGCTCTCTTCACTCCAAGGTGTAGGAGCTGTACCTGGTCGGTGTAATTTGTAGCGACGGAAGGAAGGAGGAATCAGCAAAGCAGAAGAACCTGCATAGGCTGGCTCACGTTGGCTCCGGTTTGGGTGACCCTCATTTTTCCGTTGTTCACATGTCTGCCCCCATTTCTTTGGCCAATGTAAGTCATGTAATGAAGCCTGACTCTTAAGGAAGTAGGAAGTATAACTCTCCTTCAGGGAGCGGCTTCAAACACAGTCAAACCTCAGTTCTCAAACAGCTCCCATCTTGAACAATTTGGTTCTCCATCAAGTTGTTCACAGAAAAAAATGTCTTGGTTATCGGACAAAACTGACCCGACACCCTTTTATGCTGATGCCTGTATGATGGATCACATGTCTGTCAGACGTGATTCGGTTTTTGAACAAATTGCTTTGGAACAGACTGCAGTTTGAGAACGAGATTCTACCGTACTGGCATGCTGGCATGCAGTCACTACAGGCAGTCACAGAAATGACAAGGCCTGGGCTTTTCAGAGAAGCCACATAAGAATCCTGACAAGGGTTCATGACAACACAGCTTTCCAAGCCACTTCCCCCAACCCCACCCCGCAGTGGTTCTAATTCAGGGATCCTGTGTGGGACCCAAGCATGTGCATTTGTAACCTGTTCCAGGCTCATGCTGATGTCGCTGGTCCAGGGACCATACTTTGAGTAGAACTGACCTAGAGCTGTTGTGGGAAGCAGCTGTCTATGTCTCAGCCTTGCCCTTGCATCCAGGTGGGGCCAGGTGACTAGTTCTCTCCAAGGAAATATGAACAGAAGTGACGTCTGTCACTTGAATTAAAGTGATTAAAAAGCTAGCCACTTCCTTCGCCCATCAGCTTTCCACACATCGATGCCAGGGCAACACGGCAGCTCCTGTTTGAAGTGAAAGCCTGCACCAGCCTGAGCCACTTTGCCCCACTGACAGGAAGCACGTGCATCAGATAACTGGGGGAAAGAGAACAAATTCTTACCACTGCTAAGCCGCTGACATTTGGGGATTTGTTTGTGACAGCAGGCAGTATTGCCCTGAGTGACACAGGAGAAAATGGGAAAGGGCCAGGGGAATCCTGACCTCCCTCCAACGCTGATCGTTTCTCTTTCCCTCAGTTCAATGAGAAACCTCTTCTGCTTCTTTAATGGATACAAATGTCACCTTTTTCTGATCCACCTCTATTAGATCTATTTTCTTTAACTTAACTGTGGGAACAGATCAAGTTAAATGGATTAGAATCATAACGTAAAAATAAAACTCAGAATAATTTTAATTCCTGCCTAAGGTTGTAGCTATAATTCCCTTACTTATAGTTCATTCATTTATTTAACAAAACCTTACCCACAGTGCCTACTTCCATACATCTAAAGCGTAGTCCTGCTTCCAAAAATGGCATGGGCTTCATGACCCTGGTCGCTCCTGTAACCATGGCAGATACTGAAAATCAGGAAAAGTGCTTTTTTATCACTGAGTTCAGAGAAAGCCCCAGAATCCTTTCTAGCAGAGTGTTCCAAATAGTCATTACCAATAAATCCATAATAGTGGTTTTACCATAAATAAGCAATATGTATTCAAGTTGTTGCTATTTGTATCTCAATAAGTGGTTTTATTCAAAGATGTTGCATAGAGGTTTGCTCTCCTGTGGTCACTCATTTCAATCTGCCTCTGTTTTCCTGAGTAATAAAAGCTGTAAAGACCAAACTACATCTGCAGCAAAGTTTCCACACTGATTTAGGTTCCTCCTTCCCAAGACTGGAAATGCAAAAATCAGCACTGTGAGATGGTAGCTTTACAAGGAGAGATTAGAACCCCAGGCTTTGCAGAAGCGTTTGGTCTCCTGAGGGAGCTATGAGGAAGGTTCTAAATGCCAGTACCTGGCATTTCAGGGACAGAACAGCAGGTGTCTGTGGCAGTCGGGTTTCCCTTACCAAGTCCTTCGGAATGGCTGTGCCATCGATCAGGCTGTGTTGGTCCTGAACACGGAGAACCTTGGCTTGCTTCCACACTTAGACATAGGCAAGAGGGACTCCCAATCTGGGGCCAGCACTTTATTCCTCTGGCCACCCACCTTCACGCTGAGTGAGGAGTACGTGGGGCTGATGGAACATACTTAACTGGACCTCTGGCCCCAGACTGCACCCTGGAACCATGGAGGCAGATCTTGTCCCCAAACAAGCCTGCACCAGCTTCCAGGGTCTGCAGAGGCTGCGTTCCTGGGGCCATTCCTTGATGACTATGCCATTGGTGTGGATACCTTTAGGTCTGAGGCTGACTACAGAGCAGCTCGTTGCCTGGGGGCGTGGATAGAGCTTGGGCATGCAGATAAGGGTAATTGGAGGCACAGAATGGGGCCAAAGCAGGGGAGAGAAGGGCTGGGAACCTGGTTGGGAGGTAGGGCCATGCTTTCCCCAGGCCACCATGCTTAGTCGAGGAACCCAAAGGAATCCAAGAATTCAAAAGTCGGTCTTGACCATCCAGGTCATTTTGTACATACATTTTTCAAGGTGTGAACACAGCTCATATTTCATTTAACAGTTTGAAATTGTTTAACTTTGAAGTATTTACACATAATACGTGGGTCTCTGCTTGTACTCTTGTTCTAGACCCCACAAATTTTAGTACCAGGACTACTTGGTACTCTGACACATTCCATGAGCTACGTCAGGCTCTATAATGAACCCCTTTCTTCTCTGACTTTATTTTCTCTAAAACCATGAGCTCGGGCTGTTACAGTTTCCTAATGTTTAGAAAGGGATGGTATTTTCCTCGTCTTGTAGATAAGCCTACATCAGCTCTGAGAATACGGAGCTCCTCCAGTACCAACCATAGCTTCTATTGGCTGTGAGTGACTCTTCCTGACCCCAAAGCTCTGGACTGTGGTTGGAAAGGGTGCTGGAGACTGAATGGGACCCTGGGTTGGACACTCGGCTCTAACACCCATTGTGCCCTTTGAACAAGCAATTTTTAAACTCTCCGAATCTTAGTTTCTCACCTGAGGATTTAATAAGATAATATGTGTACACAAACACACACACACACACATATATATATATATGTATATATGTATATATATATATGTATATATGTATATATATATATATACTTCATTGACTAGCACTGTGCAGATATAAGCATTGCTATTTCTAGTGCTGGAACTAAAGAAGAGTTTTAATAATAGCTGACTCCTTAGGTGTATTTCCTGTGGTATATTTCTCAGATGCCTTTTCTTTTGTTTACTTCAAACACCTCTGCTCCAATCACTTCCCTCTGGAAAACCAATTCCAGTGTCCTAATTTATGACTCCATTAGGAAATATTTCTAGAAAGTCATTCAAATGTTTCCATTTGCCAATTCCATTCTGGTACTTCAAGTTCTAACTCCTTATGCGTCAGGAAACCATTTTCTTCCTTGCTTGCTATTTAAACTCTTCAAGCACTTGTCAAGCATTATTATGTCATACTCACCCCACTCAGGGATTTAATCACACACTCCATCCACTTCAACACTTATTCATTTTCTGGAGTATACAATGACAGGATCCACAAATGCAGAGATAAGGATTCAAAAGCATTTAAGTTCTTCTTGGGTTTTCTTGATTTTCTGAATCTTAAGGAATCTTTTAGAGTTAGTCCTACAGCAGTGCAAGTTTCAGATAGCTTTCACAACATGATATATTTTCAGATTAAGAACCTACTGCAACAGTACCGAATTCTAGCAGGAAGATACGTTTTCTGAAGCTCATGAACTTGGAAAAGGGAACATTTCAGAAGTCATATTATTGGCATGTTTCTATTAAATACCTAAAAATCCACAATGATATGAGCCAGGACTGTGTTAGGTAATTTCTATTTTTAAAAGATTTTTCTAGTTTCCAATAGTCTCTGCCAGATGGTTCCATGATGTTCACAAAGACTAAAAGTAAATGATTGGAATTGTGGAGCTATTGGGACACGGCATCAGAGAATTGAAACTACACAGAACCTCTGAGAAGATGCTTTGCATTTTGGAACAGTCGATACACACACCTATAGGTGCTGTGGCTAGAAGCGTGGCCATGTTGGCTCCATCACTTGTCCTTCTTCAGCTTAGCCCTCTTTAAGAGGGGAGACTCGTCCCTGAACTCTGTGTTTCCCAAGTTCCCAGAGCAAATGACTTCTGGCTGAGTTTTGATGAAGTGAGACACTGGCAGGAGATTTAACAGGGTGGGAGAGAGAAGCCAGGAATTCCTCCTCTTGCCTTTCTTCCCTAGGCTACTTCTTAGCAGTTCCTTCCCTTCTACAGCTCCAGAGCATGGTTTCACTGCTTGACAGGTGTGTCGCAGTCCCATCCTCCACCTGGTGACCTCCTGTGCAGGAACTCCACTATGTATCTCACCTTTCCAACACTACCACTGATGGAAGTGATTTCCTGCTGTTTAATTTTGAATTACCTTAGCATACCTTCTATGGGTTAAATTCACTCTGTTGAAAAGTCATAAAGTGGTTTCTGCTTTTCTAGTTAGGCTCCGATTAATAACATAATGCATTGAATTCTGAAGCAATGAAGACAACCACTGGTGCACCAAAAGGAATGCCAGGGAACTGGGGCACAATAAGTCATCTTATAAACTCTTCAGGTCACTATATGAGATGAAACCTAAACTGTGTAACTGTTCCAGCAAGAAGACTAAATTAGGGGGACCAATGGAATCTGGGGGCTTGATTTTCCTTTTTTTCTTCTTCTTCTTCTCCACGTAAAACAATATCTAGATGAGCAATAAATGCAAAAACAGTCACTAACCTCTTTAAAATGCTGACTTTGGTCTAGTAGGTTGATGAACTAGTAAGGGCTAGAAGAAGATGTACATTAGAACAGCTCAGGGAAACACCTAAAGATGACAGGCATTAGGAAACACCTAATGTTTGCCTTGTTAACAACAAGCCAAATACAATATCAACCAGCATCAGAAACAGTAGCCTTCATTTTTATGTCATTATTTTACTTACTTTCACTTATTCATTGGATACCAACTCTGTGTCAGTACCTGCTCTTCTAGCTGTCGTGCTTTATTAAGACTACCGTTTGTTTCTTTCCTATTGAAGTTCTACGTAAAGCTTACCCCCGCTCTCCTGGAAACCTTCAAAGAAGCTGCATGATTGCCCTCCAACGTTGCCACAGGAGAGCAGATACACAGAAAGTTTACATCTGAAGGTCGCAGTGCCTGAAAGCAGCTTCAAAAGAAGATGCAAAGCATAGCAAGAGTCAGCGTTCATTCATTCATCCAGCCATTCAACAAACATTCATTGAGCCTGCTCTGTTCCAGGCCCTGTGCCAGGTGCTGGACATAGAGAGCTGAATAGGATCGATCCCATCAGTGGGATGATGGGTGAGTAAGAGGAGTTTGGCGAGGCAGTGTGCAAGTACTGCTGACTGAACCCCAGAGCTTCAGGAGCACAGAAGTGAGACTTCCCACCTAATCTCGGGCTTCTCAGAGAAGACAATATTTAAATGGATTCTTAAACAATGAATTGGAGATAGCCAGGCAATGAGCAAGATGAATGTTTTAGGCAGAAGAAGTAGCAGGTGTAAAGACCCAGAGGCAAAAGGCATACTTGGGGAACTCCAAGTAATTTTCCCCAGATTTAAAGATGGGGGAGGTGATAGTGAGAGATGAGAATGGAGAGGTAGTAATTAGGGTGTAGATCTGGAAAGGTCTTGAATGATATTTAAAGATTTGGACTTTATCCTGAATTCAGAGGAGCACTGGGGACTATAAATTGGGAGGAGGTGTGTGCATAATATTTGTATTTGATTAATAATCTCTCCGGCTGCAGAGAAAAAAAGGAAGGAAGGAGGGCCAAGGCTGAACGACAGCAAGGGGGCCAGTTAAGGAGCTGATTTGGCAATCTATGTTGAGAGAAGGAAAAGCAGAATCTTTGGACTGAATTGACCTGCTGCTGGTGAGGGAAAGGAAGGAGGCAGAATGAATGGTGTTCCAGGTTCTTGCTTAGGTAGCTATTAGATAACGGTGACATCCCCTAAAATAGTGACCAGAGGAGAAGGAAATGTCCATTGACCAAGTTTGTTGACCTACAAGCTGGCGTATTTTGTAGAAGTTCTGGAAACTATCAAAGCAGCCTTGGGGAGGCTTTGGAAGGCTTCATGCAAAGCGGATGTTTTGCCTTAGGTGAAAGTTATACATTTTTATTTCACATTTACTAATAAGGAAAAAATGGGTTAATTAACACAGTAATATGGAGAGCTACTTCTTTGTTTAAAATTATATTTTTTCATAGAGACATTGAAACATACTGAAAGATAAAATTGTTATAACTGTAACTTCTCTGAACTTTCCCTAAAGGATCTTACTATAAAAGTGTATGAATTACAAGGGAGCGAGGTTTTATTTTAGTCTCTTTTAGCCAGCCAAGATGAGGGTTGAGATGTTCATCAAAGCCAAATGAGAGCTTCCCTTTGGGACTTTGGAAGGGTCAAGTGCAGGTCTGCAGTGCACTCTGAGAGCTTTCAGCTATTTATACCCAACTGTGGCACTGTCAGCCTTGTAGGGGGTCTCTCTGGGGCTGCTGTTTGCAATGCTCATCGCAAAGTCAAAGATTAGCAAACGATGTTAAACAAATGAGAAGGCCATCATTAGATGATTACTCAATGAAAGAGCAGAGAGTAAAAAAAGTATGGTCAACAAAAGTAAAAAACATATAAGACAAAACATGAGAGAAGACCAGGAAGTTCTCTTCTCTAAATCTGGAAAAATGAAAATGATAAAAAAAAATTCTGAGTGATAGATAATTAGCTAAAAAAATAGGTGAAGGTAAAAAAAATTCTGAGTGATAGATAATTAGCTAAAAAAATAGGTGAAGGTATTATCTCTTTTTTTTTACAATTTTTTTTTTACTTTATTGTTGTTCAATTACAGTTTTCTGGATACTCTCCCCTCCCCTCCCCCTCCAATCCCACCTCCCTTCCCTGCCTCCCTCCCCACTCTTTGTTCTGTCCATGTGTCCTCTATAGTGGTTCCTGAAAACCCTTCTCTCCATTGTCCCCTCCCCGCTCCCCCTTGGCTGTTATTAGATTGTTCTTAATTTCAATGTCTCTGGTTAAGTTTTGCTTGCTTTTTGCTTTTGTTGATTATGTTCCAGTTAAAGGTGAGATCATATGGTATTTGTCCCTCACCACCTGGCTTACTTCATTTAGCATAATGCTCTCCAGTTCCACCCATGCTGTTGCAAAGGGTATAAGCTCCTTCTTCCTCTCCGCTGTGTAGAATTCCATTGTGTAAATGTACCATGGTTTCTTGATCCACTCATTTGTAGATGGGCACTTAGGTATTATCTCTTAAGGGAGGTCTACAGGTAAACATCTCCCAAAGGGATCATCCCAGGCAGGTATTCTTAGGTAGAAAACCCTAGTCAGCTGAATCTTCTTCCAGGCAAGTAATAATAATACGAATGAAAATAATTGATTCCCTAACTTATTCATTTCATTACATTGAAACCACAAGTATGTCAGTCTCACATCCACTTGAAATGAGTAGAATTTGTCAAAATTAAAAAGAAAGCACACACCTCTGGGCATGTCATTTACTGGGGGTTGGATGAGGGGTATTACACCAACTAAGAATCTATTGTTTGCTGTAATGAAAACTTGTTGGCTATTTTTAAAACAGAGATTGATAATGACGTCCTCTGGACAGATATTCACACGCACTAATTATTGCTCCCCCTGGTCCAATGGAAATCTTGCGGTTAAAAAGATTTCAAATAAGTCACTGCTCTCAAGTGTTTTCAATTCTGTCCAATTCAATGGTGAGCGAAGCTGGTTCAGGGGGAAATACTTGCCTTTCCAAATTTAGCATTCTGAAAACACGTTGTTGTGGTTAGTAAGCATTACATGATCCGTCCATATTTAGCAAACATTTTCGTTCCTTGCCCAAGCCCACCCACAACAGTGGATGGAACTTTGATTTCATCCACACTCATCTGGGTAATGTAAACCCCTCAGGTTCTGCAAAGCCTGCTGAGTGAGAAAGCTGAATGCAGAAATGTCAGAAAAATATGTAACCTTTGGACCTAAAGAGGGGTGGTGGGTGGGAGAAACTCAGACTCCACAGACTACTTCAAGTTGGTTTTTAAACTATTTCTCACCTTATCCACATCAGATCTCCTTTGTTTGCCCAGAGAGCACCTGGAAAGGTGCCTAATTAGGGGAAGACAGCTTGCTGTTTATCCAAGGAACTGGACCTCAGCACTCACCATGGCTCACCTCTGAGTTGAAGGTCAGTGTGAAACGTCATAGCTCCCCTCCATGCTGATGACTCTGGGCACAGTCATGCTTTCTTAAAGGCTTAAAAACGTGGAGGCTTAAAGTGGAGCTCGGATTACTGAAGTGAAGGGAAGCTGCCTTATATGGTATAGGACTGCTGCAGAGAAGAGGAAACATGCTTTATACAGAGCTACACGTAGTAGGTTACTGAAAAATAATGGCTTCATAAATAAACTGCAGCCATCTCAGAGGCCAAATCTATAATCCTGAGTCTACTATGCATAACAATTTTTCTCAAACTTTATGGCTGGTGTGAGTGTAAAGAATGTGAGAAGGAAGAGAAAAAAGAACAATCTAAGCTTAGGAAAACTAGTTCATTCTAGGAATTTCTTTGACGTCTCATGTCCTATCTTAAAAGTTCATGCAAATTTTACACTCTGTACTGCGCTAGAAATATTTACCTCACGGCTTCAGGTGTTGCCTTCCCAGATAGTTTAAGAAACACGGCAAGCTCCCATTCTTTCTGAACAAGTCAACCACGGATAAGTTTAGAAATACAGACTTTGGGGATAACTTTTACCTACCTTAAGTTTATATACCCCAATGTTTGTGCAAATTATATGTCAATGCTTACACTTTAATTTTGGCATTCTGTTATCAATGAGTAGATGCATTTTGATGTTTTCAAGTGGTTAGGAAGATTTTATGCCTTAATATATGGAATTCTGTGTTAGGGCAATAAAGTATGTGACAAATAAAGTAGGCAACCTTGTATTAACCACTTGGTGAATATGTCACTACTAGAGTAGAGAATTAGATATTACAAAAAATTGCTAACTAATGTTTCAATATGTGTGCTATTAAGATAAATGATTTTTAAAAACCGATTGCAATCTGTACATATTTCTTCATTTAAGTTTTCTTTAGAGAAATGAAATTACAGTTTCATTTTCCCTTTCTTATTGTAGCTGCTATAGGTAAAAGAATGAAATTCTTTGAGTTCTAATGTCTTGAAAAGAGTCCACACTTACACCAGAGTTCTAGTACTGACTATGCCTTCAATCTGAAATTTTACTTCTGAGTTTCAGGAGTAAACTTTCTGATTTTCTCACACTTGTGAGAAATACTAAAACAAGTAAATTAGATTTTTATTGTCTATTTAGGTGATGCTTCATGTTACTCAAAATTCTTGACTATAGCTAGTTTCCTTCTATAAAATATAGAAACTTTGAGCCCTGGCTGGCATAGCTCAGTGAATTGAGCGCAGGCTGTGAAAAAAGGGTTTGATTCCCAGTTGGGGCACATGCCTGGGTTGCAGGCCAGGTCCCCAGTGGGGACCACGTGAGAGGCAACCACACATTGATGTTTCTCTCCCTCTCTTTCTCCCTCCCTTCCCCTCTCTAAAAATAAATAAATAAAATCTTAAAAAATATATATATATATAAACTTTGAAATGAAGCATCATGTTGACACAGCTTCCATGTGTGACCCCAGACAGTACCCTAAGTGTGGAGACTCTTACAGATCATGCTCACCTGGAAACAGACATTGAGAGTTCTTGGGGAGTACGTACTCTCAAGGTCAATACACACGAGGGACTGAAGGAAAGAGAATGAGGAAGGGCGAGAAGTTGGACTGCAAAGCAGTCACAGCAGAGGCCAACTGATCCCATCCTGAGCTCGGCAACAGGCATGACCGTCAGAGCTGTCTCAGATGAGGGCCAGGGGCAGACTTTTATATCTCCATATTGACCAGGGGACAAAACTTTGGGCGAGGCCTCTCCCTTCAAGATGAGTCCAACTTCATCAGGGGCCTCAACCATGAGCCATCAGCAGCCAGCATGCGGTACATAAGGGAGTTAGTGCCTCCGCCCTAAAACAGGAGGCGTGGGGAATCAGGCCAATGCACAGCAGTGACCATTGCAATAACATCTGTACAGTCCCACGCAGGCGAGAGGAACTCAGCTACTTCCTCTTAGAAGACAGACATGGTATTAATTAACTTGCTATCCCTATGCCTTTACACAGTGTGTGTCACCTAGGAAATGCTTAGTGAAAGTTCGCTGGCTGGCATTTCCTGAAGATCAGAGTCAGGCTTGAGCTTCACCTCATATGAAAATCAAAAGACAAGAAATCTTAGGTCCCCAAATTCTCAAGGCAGAATCAGGTCTCTTTGGAAGCAGAAGGGAACTGTGGGCAAAGGACAACTGCCAGAGGATGTCAGAGAATGCTGACACGCGGAAGACTCTCTTAAATTGATTTCGTTACTTACTTTTTGTAACTATGACTGATGAACATGAATCAGCTTACTCTTTCTATGTGGTGTGTTTGGTGGGGAGGAATCTGCCAAGGTAAAATCTTAAATAGGATGGTTTTGAATAAATGATCTAACTCATTCAGCTTATACTTAAGGTGCATATATTTTGTATCAGGTAGCATGATGTGTCTATAAAAATAAATAACACAAGACTCTTTTATAGTTCTGGGGAGAGACCAGCACAAACTAATGATGATAGGAAATCAAGGTAAGAATTTTGTTGGAAAAGCTAAAGAAGCCACTTCCAGTACAGAGTGGCAATGATATCATTACAAAGATGACGCATCATTAATACCTTTGTTTGTACAACTCTCTTTCAGTGGAGAATCTTGTTATAAGAAAAAGAAACTAATATATTTAGTCCATGTGGACCTCCCAGAATTGGAAGATTAGAACTGAAAAGAATCCATGAAACATTCTAGGAATTTTTTAGTGTTGAGAACTTTTGTCCTCTGCCATCTCAAAGACCACACTCCTTTTTATAATTTCCATCTCCCTTGTTTGTGAGCCAAAGTTTGTCAGTAAAATATCAAAAGGGAACAGAAAAGAAAATCAGATCCAAATACAACTGAACATGTTTGTCAGAGATGTGTAAATACAATAATTCACACACATTCCTTAACATTTGTGTTTTGTGGATGAAAGCATTTCTAACTCTAACTGCTCTTTCCCAACTGCCCCTAAGAAGATATTTTTCTGTTAACCATCTGCTAATTAACAGAAATGGAACTCTTATGTGTCATAGAGCCTGTGACAACCAAATCTAATTGCTCACAATTGCTCCTTCCTTCACCTCCTTGTATTCTTCCTTTCCCTCTTCCTTCATTAATCTCTGATCAAAACATGAGGTATTATGATAATAAGGCAGATCCCTGGCCAAAAAGTGCTCAGCTGAATGGCAGGCAGACACATCAACAGGAAATTATAACATAATGTATACACTTAAAATGGACACATGTATGTATATGTATATATATGCACAAACATATACACATATAGGCAATATATCTATATTATGTGTGTATTATACACACAATGTACACATGCCACATGTATACACACACACAGGAGTAGGAGGAGGGGCAGTTGTATAACTTGGGAAAGAAATTCAAGGAGGCTTCCCAGAGGAATAACACATGACCTCTACCACCTTTTGTTTGCATCCATGTGTCATCTCCCCACAGCAAAGCAGGGCAGACCTGCATGACCAAGAGAGGACCACAGAAATTATGGTGTGTCACTGCCAAGGCTAGATCACAAAAGGCCTTACAGCCTCAGCCTTGGTCTCTTGGGTCACTTGCTCAGAGGAAACCCAGCCCCCACGCTGCAAAATCTCACAGGAACCTGGAGGAGAGGCCTGTATAGAAAGGCACCTGCCAAAAGCCAACCCCAACTTGCCAGCCATGTAATTGTGCCATTTTAGAAACAGATCCTTCAGTGCAATTAAGCCTTTACATGGCTCCAGCTGACACCTGACAGCAGCCTTTCAAAGATGCCAAGGTAGAACTGCCCA